>RXON01001484.1:0-117823 GCA_009667805.1 Leptobrachium leishanense
AAACGTAAAAACAGCTGCGGTCACGAACGGACGGATTTGTGTAAAACCGCCCGGTCACTAAGGGGTTAACAGATAAAAAAAAAAAAATTCAATATAGGACCAACCACATGGTCCACCCCTGCACTCTTCCACAATACGACAGAGGGGTTAATGTATGATGATACTGGATGGCCTGGCATTAAAGGCACAATACCTGGGTGCACTGACGCCCATTAACAGATAAAAAACTTTTCAATATAGGACCACATGGTCCACCCCTGCACTCTTCCACAATACTACAGGGGGGTTACTGTATGATGATACTTGATGGCCTGGCATTAAAAGCACAATACCTGGGTGCACTGACGCCCATTACCAGATTAAAAACTTTTCAATATAGAACCACATGGTCCACCCCTGCACTCTTCCACCATACCACAGAGGGGTTATTGTATGATGATACTTGCTGGCCTGGCAGTCTTGCACCAAAGGCAGAATATCTGGGTGCACTGACGCCCATTCCCAGATTCATATCTTTTTAATATAGGACCGCATGGTCCACCCCTGCACTCTTCCACAATACCACAGAGGGGTTACTGTATGATAGTACTTGCATGCCTGGCACTAAAGGCACAATATCTGGGTGCACTGCCATTGACGCCTGTATCAGATTCATATCCTCAGATGGGTTACGGTGTGACGGCACTGTTGCCGACGCTAAAAGCCCAATTTTAAAGGACCTATTGTTACTTTCATCCAAAGCCTGCATAAGTTTCACAATAATTTAGCCAAAAAAAACACTAAACTTTTTCTGCGCATCCTAAAATGTCTTTTCATACAGGCTGCCGCCCCAAGCAGTTGTTTATGGATAGATTAAAGGAAAAGCATTTACCGTCATATGAAACGTCATTTTTTTGTTTTTAAGTGTTTCTATACATCCTAGAAATCTGCCACTTCACGGGAAGGTTATGGGGACCTCCTAGGCACAATATTTGAAGGAATTTTTTGTTTTTATTTTTAACCCTTTTTTCATGGAAAACTCACTGTCCCTTTAAAAACGTTTTTTTTAAAACTTTTTGTCCTTGTTTCCTGTCCCCCAGGGCACTACCTGGACCCCCATACACCTTTTATGGCAAATATGTAGCATTTATGCCCTCTTGGAGGGCACTCTAAAAAAATGAATTTTCAGCCCCATTGACTTACATGGGGGTTCGGGTTCGGGTTCGGTCCCGAACAAATGGGAAGTTCGGGTTTGGGCTCAAACCGAACTCAGGGAGTGTTCGGCTCATCCCTATTTGTGACCCCCAAAATACTTGCTGGCAGTGACAAGACACACATCACCTCAATTCCCAAATATTTGGTAGAAATGAGACCCCCCCAGACCCCCCCAGTAGCCTGGCAGACCGGCAGTAAGAACACACTACAGCAATCTCTTATGAAATCTCCTCTCAAATGTGTGCAGAAGCGCTGCGTGGAAACCTTATATAGTGTGCTGTGGGATTTAGCTCTGTGAGCCCATGATTGGGCAAAATTTGCCCAATCAGGACTCTGAGCCGTGATTGGCATAGTGTTGAACCTGTCTTGCACCAGACCTGTGGTCAGGTGCAAGCCTGTAGCCAATTACGATCTTCAGGCCAGTGTAAAAGTGCACTGTGGGCCATTGTGGTGCATTGTTGTTGAACTTGCTCCGAACGCCCGGAAATGATCGGAGTTCGTGAGCAAAACGATCAGGCTAAGTTCGGTCCGAACTCCGAACCGTCCGAACCAAACAGCTCATCCCTAGTCATCAAAGCCCCTGGTCCTGCATCACAAACCAAACTAACCGCAGAATCAAATGACACGTATGACACTGAGGCCAACTCCTCACCAATATCATCATTCACCGATTCCCCCCGTGGAAAGGATAAATGATGAATAAAACGAAATTCTCCTGCCTTCTGCTTCGGCACAACCCCCAAAGGGGGTATCCTCAAATCCCGCACCGGAGGAGACGAGAATGGACCAGCCATCCTACCAACCCCAATTTCATTAAACACCTTCTCCCGAACTACCTCCGGATACACTCTAGCCGACTTCAAATTTCTTAGCTTGCCATCCCCAGGCCTTACCACAAATGGAATCCGAAACCCTACACCAAAACCATTATGTAAAAACTCTGCATCTCTAGGTCTACCGTAAAGCCTTAGCCACGGTAACATCGTGTCGAGTTTCACTGGGGAAGCTCCCCTCTCCAGACCCTCCAAAAAAGGCAGACCTCCTTGTCTTGCCCTCTTAAAACATCTGGACAATGAATGCAATCCTCCACCATTTGAACATTCGTGCTTGTATCTACACCCTGTACCAAACTTGCACTGACCCTCGTTAAACTGCCAGCACGATCCCTTTTTAACACCAGCCGGTGGGAAACTGACTCCTTCCCCCACCGGCTCCCCCTGGAAAGGGCAACACCTTTTGTGCCCCCATCAAACGCAACCACAGCATAATGTCCAATTGATCCCACCCCATGCCTGGGTGAGCCGCCAAACGTTGCCTAAACTGCTCATCGTATTTCCACCATGCCCAACCACCATAAGTTCGATAAGCCTCCCAAATCCCATCCACATAACAAAAAGACCCGAACAATGCTGTCGGCTCTTTTCCCCCACCACACTTGCCAAAATACAGAAATCCCGGAGCAAATTCCCGAATGACTTAGGAATCCTACAAAACCTCTTCTTCCTTTCCTCCTCTTCCTTTAAACCGTCCTTAGATGAATCATCTTTTACCCCAGGCAACTCATCCAACGGAAGCAGGGAAAAAAGTTCCACATATTCCCCCCGCCATATGCCTTCTTTAACCTACTGCTTCATATGAAAACCCAAAGGCCCAGAAAATGACACGTATGCATTCCTCCTTGCCACATCCACCACTCCTGTGGACTCACCGAGTGAACCCACATTGCCACTTGGCCCATTTGAAGCCATGACTTCACCACCAAGAGCTCCACTGGCTCTCACAACTGCCCACTTGCCCCTTTTCCAAGCTTGAGCCAAATCCACACCCTGGTTCACACCCCTTGGTGAACCCGACCAAGCCTCAAAGGCCCTCTGTAAAAAAGACATGAAAGAACCAACATCACCACCATTTCCATTACCTGTCACAACACGGGGTCCGCCCGAACTTCCTGGAACCTCCATCGCCACCGACTCCAAACCTCCTGCACCACCTCCAACAACTCCAGCAGCCTGGAAACCACCCACCGGCTGTGGACTCCTCTCCCAAACCATTGGAACTGTGGACGAAAAATCAATAGTGCGATGAGCCCCAGAACCCGAAGTACCAAAATCAACAACTCGCTCCCTCACATCAACATCCAGAGCCCCATCATCTCCACCAACTGAACACCAATTTACTCAAGCTCTTGGGTGCCCTCATCCCGCACACCAACACCCAGTGTCATACCACCGTCCACATCCCCATCCACCAACTGTCTTACCGCCGAAACATCAGTCCCTGAGACAGCCCTTGCTCCTCCTCTGGGACCCCTGGCGGAACACCGACCTCTTCTTCTCCCCAAGGAACTCCTCGAACTCCGCACTCCTTCTCTCCTGGTAGAGCTCACCACACCACCCCTCCGACCGCAAGGATTCTTAGCCCCCGAAGCTGGCCTCAAGCTCCTACTTTCCTCACGCCTGGAAGCGCTCACGCTAGCCTCATTTCCAACTGCGTCACCACCAGCCAACATCCATTGGACCAACCGATCACGACCTCTCACAGCCTCCAACCTCAATCTCTCAGCAGCCAATACATCACTGGATTCGCCTCCCGGATTAAACCGCACTGGAGGCCTCGAAATCCTGGCAGGCCGAGAACCCCCATCCGCCGCCAACACCTCCGACAGGCTTCTTCTGGCCCACTCCACACCACGGTGCCGAGCCGCCTCCCGCACTTCCTCCAGTAGCGACTCCAGCTCACCACCTTCCGCCATTTCCAAAACAATATTTTAAGGCAAAAAGTTGAAAAAAACACTGCTTCTCTGACGCAGCATAGATTTTCACCGCTCTACCTCAGGAGAAAAAGGCGCACAGTGCCTCTCCACACGCGCCTTAAGAACCCTCCTGTCGACTCCTCCCACACCGCTCCCGCTCAATCTCCTCACGCGCTGCAAAACCTTCTAGAAAAATCCTCCCTGCGTCCTGGCATCAGAGGCAACTAAAGGGCCTTACACCCTAGGTGCTTCAGGCCTTATTTATTTATAGATATTTTTTATTATACTTTTGGTATACATTATTTCATGGTTGTGCCCTATTGATTTATTGTGGTTTAGTAACACATTTATAGGACCTTGGTGAGTCCTTTTTGCAGATGAGCACCTTTTTGTGATTATTTTATAAAAAACAGTGGGCAGAAGAACTACTTTATTTCAAGAGACAGATAGGGACACCTCACACTGGAGCGATCACAAGCAAGTGACCACCAGACCTGCAATGATTGACTCATGACTCATGACTCATGATGGATAGCCAGAGGAAAAATAACAAGGCCTCTGCTGCCTAATTATCCTCTTAAGGACCAATGATAGAACTGTTCAGTCATAAATGTGTAGCGCTGTGTTTAAACTGTCTTTCTAAATTGAAACAATATTGCCACTAGAGGGAGCCAGAGCATAATATGTGTGAAAGACTATGCTGGACTTAAATTTAAGAGCCCCAATGTTGACTAGTTGAAGATATTTTTGTTCATCCACTGGCCAGTGAATTTAGTACCCGGGTACCCTAGGGAATAGTTTAACGAGTATCTTATATGACCAAAAGGACTGAGGGCCTTATCAACTGTTATCTGCCATTTTATGCAGTTACGCTACGTATTACAGTCTGATTTATTTCATGCTTACAGTATAGGTGTACTTATTGCTTTTTATTACTTCAGTAAAACATAACTTCGAAAAATCCATAACCGTGTGCTGGTGTACAGTGAATTGTTAGTGTGGTGAGATTAATCCTGGGTTTATTCAGCAGCTCCTCCGGCGGTGAGTGCTACATGTGGGGGCTCGTCCGGGATTTCTGTCTCAGAGTACACCGCAATTAACGGGTTAATATGGATCCAGACACAGCAGCAGAGTGGTGTAAGGAACAAAAGGGCCAACTAGGGTTAAGTGTAGTCATGGACATTCCTGCAGACCCCTGGGTAGAAGACCAGATTTGCCGGGCCATAGCCGCGCTAGCACCTGATCATCTGGGGTTAATAATTGACATTAAAGCGAACCCAGAGACTTCTCACACCTATGTTCTTTTTGAGTGGAGGAAGGGTGTTCCGGTGTGTTTTCAGGGCGCGAGTATGCAACTCGACGACGATGTGGAAGTTCGTTTGATCCAGCCAAGTAAGCCACGTGACAATCCAGAGAACGTTCCTTTGTCAAGCCCACTGGCCACGATCGGGCCAGAGTTCATTTCTGCCATTGGAGACCTTGTATCTAAATGTCAGAGGGCAAACACCAACTTCGGATACCGAAGGTTAAGGAATTTATCAGAAAAGCGCCAACACCGGCAGGAGAAGAAACCTTCAAGGAATGGGTGGAACAGGCGATGCAGGCTCTAGATGAGTGGGACGTCCCTGAAGTGCAGAAGAAACAGAATTACTGCGAGCTTGAAAGGGCCCGCCTCAGAAGCCGTCAGTAATCTGAAACTGAGTAAGCAAGACTGTACTGCCTTAGATTACCTAAACATATTGCAGGAAGTCTTCGGGCAGACGGAAAAGGCTGCTGAGCTCCTGTATCAGTAGGAACACACCTATCAGCAGAAAGGGGAAAGGATGACAAATTACATGAGGCGTCTAGATAAAATATTGCACCAAATACTTTTGAAGAAAGGGGCAGACCCTACTGCAGTAGACTAGACATGTGCACAGCACAAAATTTCGTTTTGAACTAATGGATTAGTCAGTAAAATGCAATTTATTTAGTTGCTAAAGAAATTCGTTTTCAGTTCTTTAGTATGAAAACTAATTTGATTCATCCAAAAACCAGTGGATACAATTACTATTGTAGTGGCTCCTCAGAGGGCTGAGATCGCTGCTTGTTACAGTATCTCTCACTCTCAGCACAATGTGGGCCAGATTACATAGTTGATGCTAACTTAACCAGAGCTGTGGTAAACTTACCAGAGCCATTATAGCCTATGGAGGTTTTCAGTTTACAACAGCTCTGGTTAAGTTAGCACCAACATTGTAATACTGCCCCATGTCAGGCAAAGCTGTTACAGTAACTGACTCATGCTCATCACAGTGCTCAGAGTTTCAGTAAAACTAGTAAATAATATTTTTATATATAAGAGGTTAAAACAATATTATTCCCTTGATTTACTGAAACTCTGTGCGCTGTTACAGTCAGTTACTGTAACAGCTGAGCCTGATACATTGTACTGAGAGATAATATAACAAGCAGCCGATCTCAGCGCTCACAGCCACTGGATTTAAAGGGCTAAAAAAAGGCTCCTCTCTGTATAATTTTTAGAACATCCTCCTGAATTAATTTATACACATCTCTGTATAATGTGTACAACATCCACCTGCATTAATTACTACCCCTCTCTGTATAATGTATAGAACATCCTCCTAAATTAATTAATGTCCCTCTCTGTATAGAACATCCTCCTCAATTTATACCTTTCTCTGTATAATGTATATAACATCCTCCTGCATTAATACCCCTCTCTGTATAATGTATAAAACATCCTCCTGCATTAATTAATGCCCCTCTCTTAATAGAACATCCTACTGCATTGGCATGGAGGGTGCAGAACATCGGATGATGCGCTCTTCATTGCTGGTCTTCTTCACTCAAAGTAATATCACAAAAAGGACTGAAACTAAAATGTAGTGCATTTTATTTTAGTTTCTTTCGTTTTTTGTACTGAGCAGTTTCGTATCTCTTGAGTCATACGAAAACTAAATTATCCCAAAATTCGGACAAAATTGTTTTAGTACTAAAACGAATGCACATGTCTAAAGTACACCAAATCAGAATCCGGCAGATATTGAGGGGTGCTCAACCTTTAGACCCTGTGATGTTGCAGCTGAAAACTTGAGTAGGCAACAGAGAGCTGAAGTACCTAGAGTTGATTCGAGCTGTTCGGGAAGAAGAGGCTCTTCTAGAAGAGAAGTTCTGAAGAAGGGGAGAAAAGGCTTATGCCCAACCTGTGAGACATAAAGAATGTTCGCCTGGTGAGGACGATTCGCTAGATGCCTATGGGTCCGAAATCGACAGACAAGAGCAGTTTACTGTTCTCGTGCAATCAGAGGATACTGCCAAAGAGTCAACTATTCAGGCTTATGGTGAGATACAAAAGACTGTCAAGAAAGTACAAGAAGCTCAAGCTGAATTGGAACAGGCACATACGGATCTGTCCCAAGTAATTTTGAAGGTGGCAGAGACACAGACTGATATACAAGAGTTTCAGGCAGACATGCGGACGACAGGAATTGCTGTGGCCTCTGGCAGGGGGCCTTCAAATGAGTCACTTGGAGAAAATGTGCTTCCGTCTTCGAAGAAAAGATGCTTTGGCTGTGGAGAAATGGGTCATTTCAGTGCCCAAAAAGAAGGCCTGAGAGAAAAACAGTTGAAGAGCTCTTAAAGGCCTTGGAGGAACTGTTGTCTACCTCGCAGGCAGGAAATTACAGAGGGCCCTGGTGAGGGAGCAAACTAGGTGCCCAACTGTTGAAAACCGCTCCAATCTCCAAGTTCGGAATGAAAGACCGGGAGGGCCCAGACCCGCATGAAAGCTTGGCTTGTCAGGATTAAAAGATCCACCCCCTTGGTGTCAGGTCCTATGTCGCGGGAAAACAATGCACACCCACAATCCTCACGACTCAGAAAGAAGGTTAGAGTACAACGAACTGGGTCCACACCTCCTACTACTACGAGAAAGTTCCCTGATCAGTTGATAGGTCCTTCGCCCATCATTCCAATCCAAGTGGAAGGGGTCTACACCAAGGCCCTGTTAGACTCGGGTGCTCAAGTAATGTTGATGTATCGAGATTTCTATGAGAAGCATTTGAAGCATATACCCCTAAAGAAGTTAAATGACCTTGAAATTTGTGATATTGGAACTGAGAGGCTTCCCTATGATGGATATCTACAGGTGAAGCTGGAGTTTTCCTCAGAGGTCGTCGGACAGTCGGGAGACTGTGACGCATTGGCCATTGTGTGTCCTCGTCCTTTGGGAGCCAACCGAAGTTCTTTGAGAGTGGGGACGAACACTGACCTGGTGAGACGTCTTCTAACCCCAATAGTAATGAAAGAAGGTTCTACCGAAGTGCATCCAATGTTACGTTCGGTCTATCAAAGAATGGTCGAAGAGCAGAGGGCACCTGCCGAAGTGGGACGTTTGTGGAGATTGGGAGGAACAGAGAAGATTCTGCAATCAGGAGAAGTGACTAGTTTCTGGGCTTCAGTCAAATTGAATGGGTCACAACCGGGCCCCTATGTGGTTCTGGAAACTGATCCCAGTAATGGGAGTGAATCCAGAGTAGAAGTAATCCCTGAAATAATCTCCACACGAGCTTTAAAACGGACACGTGGAAGAGTTTCCGTCAGTGTATGGTAATGTGTCTGACTCTCCAGTAATCCTGATAGTAAGGATGCCCATCGGACAAGTGGCCTCTGTTACGCCTCGCTCCCCTACTGAATTTGGGGGGGGGGTGAATAAAGAGATTTCGGCTGAACGGTTCTATCCTAAAGACGCTCCTATCTCGTTTGAATGGAAGAAGCGACTTCAGTCCCAGATCCTAAAGTGGAAAGATTTGTTCTCCAAGGATGAGTTTTACGTGGGATGTGCTAAGAGTACTGAACATTGCATTCAGCTTCGATGACAAGCCTTTCCGAGATAGGTCAAGACGGGTTCCATTGGGAGACTTGGATGATCTACGAGAACAGTTGGCTGAACTACAGTGAACTAAAGTAATTCAAAAATCTAGGAGCCCCTATGCTTCTCCCATTGTGGTGGTTTACAAGAAAAATGATTCTATTCAAGTGTGTATAGACTATTGCACACTAAATCAAAGGACTATTCCTGACCAGTATGCTACTTCTCGAATAGAAGATGCCCTACAGTGTTTGTCTGGAGCAAAGTGGTTTAGTGTGTTAGACTTGCAAAGTGGAGACCACCAGATACCAATGCATCCCGAAGACAAAGAGAAGACTGCTTTCATTTGTCCACTGGGATTCTTCGAGTTCAATAGAATGCCTCAAGGTCTCACGGGAGCTACCTCCACGTTCCAACGGTTAATGGAGAAGGCGGTTGGAGACATGAACCTGATTGAAGTACTAGTGTTACAATGTCAGAGCGCCACAAACATGGCTCGGTGGGAGACCCAATTTACCAACCGTCTCCACGAGGTTTCTATCGAATGGGGACGCCACCAGCCCCCTAGATCAGCTGAACAAAAGAACAAGATAGACCTCCAGTGGATAAGAAGTGTCAAACGGTTTATTAAGGGAACAGCACCCCTTGGAAAAATCAGTGACGTTTCGACCTTGTGGTCTTAATCATACATTGATGTATGATTAAGACCGCAAGTTCGAAACGTCACTGATTTTTCCAAGGGGTGCTGTTCCTCAATAAACCGATTGGCACTTCTTATCCACTGGAGGTCTATCTTGTTCTTTTGTTCAGCTGAAGTACTAGTGTATCTGGATGACTTAATCGTTTCTCGAAGAACCTTGGAAGAGCATGAGGAGCGGTTGGAGAAGGTCTTGAAGCGGCTCCATGAAGAGGGGTTGAAACTGTCCTTAGTCACGTATCTGGGACACGTTGTCTCAGCTGTAGGCATCTTGACGGATCCTCGGAAGTTGGAAGCTGTGGCTTTCTGGCCTAGACCTCGGAAGTTGGAAGCTGTGGCTTCCTGGCCTAGACCTCGGAATGTTACCGAACTTTGATCCTTCCTGGGATTCTGCTCGTACTATAGAAGATTCGTGGGAGGATTTGCCATGATAGCTCAGCCTTTTAACATGCTCTTGCGAACGGAGGAAATAAGAGAAGAATCGAGGCCCCCTAATCAGAGTTCGTCTACTCAAGGGCATAGGAAGGCTCATGAATCGATCCAAGAAGAGTGGACTGGTCAGTGTGAAAGAGCCTTTGTGAAACTGAAAGAGAGCTTAACCCGGGCCCCTGTCCTTGCTTACGCTGATCCTTCCATGCCATATGAATTACATGTGGATGCCAGCAGAGAAGGGCTGGGGGGGTACTGTACCAAGAATATGATGGTCTCCTAAAGCCTGTGGTGTATGTAAATTGAAGCCTTACTCCTTCGGAGAAGAACTATCCTACTCACAATTTGGAGTTCCTAGCCTTGAAGTGGGCGGTAGTGGACAAGCTAAAAGATTATCTGTATGGGGCTGATTTTGTGATAAAGACCAACAACAATCCTCTTACGTATATTCTTACTACTGCAAAACTGGATGCAACGGGATACCGGTGGTTGGCCGCTTTTCAGGATTCCGGTTTAGCCTTAAGTATCGCCCTGGGGTCAATAATCGTGATGCAGGTGCTTCATCAAGAAGGCCCTATAATGCAGAGTGGACTCAATTGACTCCTGATGGAGTACAAGCCTTATGTCAAGGGGCAGAACGCCAGATCAAAGGAGTGATTGGGGCAGAGGCTATAGGAGTATGGGCTATAGGCTGTGGGCGTTCCCGAATTTTATTGTAATCCCACACAGTTGAGGAGTGAAAGGCTACCTACTCTCACGAAACAGGACCTGAGAGCAGATCAACCTGAGGATCCTCTGATTGGATTGACAACTAAAGCTATGAAGACGAATCAAAGGGGATTTATCCTGACTAATTCCCCTGAGAAAGCCCGTCTGGTTTACAAAGATTGGAGCGATTGAAGTTGCTAGATGGGATGGTCTAGCGAAGGGGCCCCTCGAATAACGCCGAAGAGACGCAACAATTATTGCTCCCAGGGAAGCACCGGGAAAACGTGTTGAGAGCATTGCATGATAATCATGGACACTTGAGGGCAGAAAGAACTTTTAAACTGTGTGAGACAGATTCTATTGGCCCTGCATGGGATCTGAAGTTGAAAGTTACTGCCTTTCGTGTTTGAGGTGTAGGAAGACATTGCCAACTTGAACTGCTACAATGAGCCACCTACAAAGTCAAGGACCTATGGACTTGGTGTGCATTGATTTCCTGTGCTTAGAGTCTGATGCTAGTGGGCAGGGGAATATCTTAGTGGTGATTGATCACTTCACCCGTTATGCTCAAGCTTTCTCTACCAAAGATCAACTTGCTCCTACTGTGGCAAAAGTTTTAGTGGAAAAGTTCTTCGTTCATTATGGCCTACAACAGAGAATTCACTCAGATCAAGGCAGAGACTTTGAAATTTCACTTGTCAGGCAGTTGTTAGATCTGCTGGGAATTAAGGATGAGCTGTTCGGTTCGATCAGTTCGGAGGTCGATTCGAATTTTGGCCGTTCGCAAGTTCGCGAACTTCGAACTTTTTTGGCGTGTTCGGTTCGATATCGCAATTTTTTTTTTTTTTTTAAAAAAGTATAAAAAATGCTTAAAAAATACTAAAAAATCTAGAAATAAAGAGACTCTTTACTGCAGAATATTATAAGCAACGGTTTATTAGATAATTGAATTAAAAACTAATGTGTACGTGCAAAGATTCTCACCTCTAAATGACCTGTGTTCACAAACGGGCATAAACAACAGGTGTTTTTAGTCTGGTGTAATGAATTTGACACATTGTATGTATGTAGACTATACACTGAGGATGTGGTGCCTGCTTCTGAGAAGTGTTAATTCCTCTCCTAAATCTTCCTCTAGTATGCTGCATTTCACTGCTGTGTGCTCAGCTCATTTTTATCGCTTTTCACTCATTAATTCAAAATTATATTTTTAATCATCTGCAGTGTGTAAAGTGTTTTTTTTTCACATTTTAGCACATGAGCATTTGCGGTTATGTTTTCTATAGGCTGCGCTTGTACAAAAATTAGAAATGGGGACTTGTTACATTTTGTGGGGGGAATTACGTGATTTATAGCAAACGCACCCCATAGAAAAAAATCATTAGTGCGTCATCATTCACATTATAATTGAAATGTGAACAATATTGCTGCATTAATAAAAATAACACACAAAATAAAAACATGTTTTTCTTTTCTTTTTTTTTACTTTATACCTGGTCATGTTGGGTATCATTCGAAAGGCCATGCTCAGGCCTTTCGATTGACACCCTCCATGACCCCCTAGATGCCTGGAGAAGATATCGGAGTTCAAATGAACCCCCTATCGCCACTAGGGGATTGGCATGGGCAATATATGGGCATGATGTGAGCTGACCTTGGCAATATATATATACGCATGATGGCGCATCTGTGATTGTCTGTGAGCATGATGTGAGCTGGCCTGGGCAATATATATATATATACGCATGATGTGAGCTGGCCTGGGCCTGGGCAATATACAGTCAGGTCCAGAAATATTGGGACATCGATGCAATTCTAACATCTTTTTCTCTATACACCACCACAATGGAGTTGAAATTAAACACAATGTGCTTTAACTGCAGACTGTCAGCTTTAATTTGAGGTTATGTACATCCAACTCAGGTGAACGATGTAGGATTTACAGAAGTTTGCAGATGTACCTCCCACTTGTTAAGGAACCAAAGGTAATGGGACAATTGGTTTCTCAGCTGTTCCATGGCCAGGTGTGTGATATTCCCTCATTACCCCAATTACAATGTGCAGATAAAAGGCACAGAGTTCAGTTCAAGTTTGCTATTTGCATTTGGAATCTGTTGCTGTCAACTCTCAAGATGAGATCCAAAGAGCTGTCACTATCAGTGAAGCAAGCCATCATTAGGCTGAAGAAACAAAAAAAATCCAATCAGAGAGATAGCAAGAACATTAGGCATGGCCAAAACAACTGTTTGGAACATTCTCAAAAAGAAGGAATGCACCGGTGAGCTCAGCAACACCAAAAGATCCAGGAGACCACAGAAAACAACTGTGGTGGATGACCGAAGAATTCTTTCCCTGGTGAAGAAAACACCCTTCACAACAGTTGGCCAGATCAAGAACACTCTCCAGGAGGTAGGTGTTGTGACGGGTTCACTCGGGGCAGGCTATGTGAGGGCCGGTACCTGAGTAGAAGGCTGGAAGTAGCCACCTTCCCAGTTCAGGGTTAACTGAGTGATTGCTCATTTACCACAGCTGCCCCACCCTTCCCTATAAGAAGTCTCAGTTCCTTCCAGTTCATTGAGGGGTTTGGAGACAGAAGGAGGAAGGAGTTGGAGACTGTGGTGAAAAAGTAAGGAATCTGTTATATTGGAAAGTGTGTTTTGTTTTACTGGGGGAACCCGTTTAGTGGGCCCAGGAGTAGACAGGTTTGTCTGTTGTCAGTTAGCCTCCCAATAGGGAATAGGATTTCTTTTTTTTGTTGTTTATTTTCTCTGTTTGGAAAACCCCTTTGCTGCTGCAAATAAAAAACGCTTAGAAAACCCACGTTGCTGTGCCCGCAGTACCTGCTTCTCCACAAGTGGTGGCAGCGGTGGGATTTTGTACCTGCTGTGCGCTGGCAGTAGCAGCAAGGGTACAGAACCCACAGTTACAATGGAGGACTTATTAAAAGCACTGGTATGTGCCACGGCAACGCAGCAGGAGAGCAACCGCCTAATACAGGCACAGATTGGGGCCGTGATGGAGGCCCAGAAAGCTGACCACGAACTGCTTAAAGCAACGGTACGAGGTTTTGGCGACGCAAGCACCCCCTAGCCAGGAGACCAGGATTCGAGCTAGTTGCTACCTTCAGAAGATGTTGCCTGAGGATGACGTGGAAGCATACCTCCGTGCCTTTGAGCGCACTGCTACTCGGAGGCCTGGCCTACAGACAAGTGGGCGGGGATTATCGCACCCTTCCTGATTGGAGAGGCCCAAAAGGCCTACTATGACCTGGAGGAAGTCCAGGCTACGGACTATAAACTCTTAAAGGCTGAAATCCTGGCCCGGTTCGGAGTGACAAAAGCTGTGAGAACGCGACGCTTCTCTAACTGGACGTATGAGGAGAAGACACCACCCCGGACGCAGATGTTCAATCTAATGCATTTGGCTCGGAAGTGGCTCCAGCCTGAACACCAAAGCCCCACGCAGATAGTGGAAACCCTGGTGTTGGATAAGTTCCTACGCGGACTCCCACGCAGCCTCCGTGAATGGGTGGGACAAGGGAACCCGGTACCTATGATGACATGGTGGCCCAAGTAGAGTGCTACCTGGCTGCAAAAGACTTCGAGGACTCGCCCAGGAGGTCGCCAAAGTCGTTGTGGGGAGCATCCCCACCCATAGAAAGGAGCAGCCTCAAAAAGTCTTCGGCTCCACAACTAGGTCGAACGGGTCGGCAATCCTCTGCCAGCACCTGGGGGACCAGTGCGTTACTCACAGACCAAGCAACACTTTTCGAAGAGGGAATGAGCCCCAAAGGAACTCGATACAGTGCTTTGAGTGTGGCGAACTGGGACATATTCGAGCCATTTGTCCTAACACGTCCGAGCCCATGTAGTGTGGGCTGGGTGAGGACCCCCAAATTTCTGCGGACTGATATGTATGACTGGCCTGGTGGAAGGGACTCAGACTTTTCGAGTGCCCGTCCTGCTGAACGGACTACAGGCAGTGGCACTTGCGGACTCCGGTAGTGCCATAACATTGGTGTCAGGCAAACTGGTGGGCCGGGCCAATTACAGAAAGATAAGACTGTGGGAGTGTTGTGCGTACATGGTAGTACCGTTCGTTATCCCACGGCGTTAGTCGCTGTCTCTGTGGGGGCAAGGGTACGGTCTGTCCCAGCTGTGGTGGTACCCAACTTACCCTATTCCCTTGTCTTAGGGATTTCCCGGACTTTCAGACCATATTGCAGGGGTTATCTGTTGGTACGGCCACTGCCGACCTTGATGAGGGTACTAACGACATCACCGAGGTGTTCCCATTCCACGATACGTCTTTTTTGTCAGAAACCTCCTAAACCCCGGAAAACACGCAGAGAGAGGCGAGAAGCCAAACACGGCTTTACCAGAGCTCGGGCTGAGCTCTGGTGAACACCCGGCCAAAAGATCTCAAAAAGGGGGTGGCCACCCAGGTGACAGAGACAGAATTGGGGGTCCCTGTAACACATACGAGTGAGGAGGTGAATGAGGCTCCTAACTCTGGGGGCTCTACCTCTGATGGGAATGACTCAGGGGGAGGGGTTTCCGGGAACACTGTTTTTGGGAACGACCAAGCTAGTGATCCTTTGTTACAGACTGCGAGAAGCAGGGTGATTGAGGTGAACGGGGTGCCGGTGGAAGGGGCAATAAAGAGTTATCCGTACTTTATTTTGAAGAGTGATCTGTTGTACCGGGTCATCATGGAGGGAGGTCAGGAAATTGAACAGTTGGTGGTTCCGTCCTCTCAGACCAGAAAGGTACTCGACTTCGCTCATTCCCATGTGCTAGGAGGGCACTTAGGGGTTGAGAAGACCCAGGAGCGGGTCCTGCGCAGGTTCTTCTGGCCGGGGGTTTATGAGGCGGTGAAACGGTACTGTGCCTCATGCCCCGAATGTCAGTTGGCATCTCCTAAGCCACACTTGAGAGCCCCTCTCATACCCTCCCGGTCATTGATGTCCCCTTTGAAAGGATCGCAATGGACATTGTGGGTCCGTTAGAAAAATCCGCACGTGGACACCAGTACATATTGGTGATCCTGGATTATGCCACTTGGTATCCTGAAGCCGTTCCCTTGCGCAAAGCAAATGCAAGGACATTGCCCGAGAGTTGGTTCAGGTATTCGCACGAGTGGGCATCCCGAAAGAGATCCTGACCGATCAGGGTACTCCTTTTGTTTCCCGTCTGATGAAAGAGCTGTGTCACTTGTTAAAGATACAGCGCTAAAGACCTCCGTGTATCACCCGCAGACGGATGGGCTTGTCGAGCGGTTCAACCGCCACCCTAAAGGGGCTGAGGAAGGTTGTTAACAGGGAAGGAAAGGACTGGGACATGTTATTGCCGTACTTGTTGTTTGCTATACGTGAGATCCCCAGAGCTCGACCCGCTTCTCTCCGTTCGAACTCCTATATGGCAGGCACCCACGTGGTCTGCTGGATATACTCAGGGAAACCTGGGAGGGGCAGGGAGTGACCGGAACCAACCCGATACAATATGTTGTAGGCATACGCGAGCGGATGGCTCGGGTTATCCCCTGGTACGCCAGCATATGGAAAGGGCACAGGAGACCCAATCCCATATCTATAACCAGAAGGCCACCGTAAGACGGTTCTCGCAAGGGACAGGGTGATGATACTGGTCCCGACTGCAGAAAGCAAACTTCTGGCTCATTGGCAAGGACCATATGAGGTCCTGGAACAGACAGGCCCTGTTAACTACAGGATTAGGCAGCCTGACCGCCGGAAGAAGGAGCAGATCTACCATGTCAATCTCCTGAAGCCATGGCAAGACAGAGAGGCCTGCGTGTCCCAGACCGGCATGCCCAGTCCGGTCCTCAGGCCCCCAGAGCCGGGGGTGGCTATTTCCCCTGAGCTGACTCCTTGCCAGGTAGAGGAAGTCAACCGAATGGTCGAGAGGAATAGGGATGTGTTCTCACCGGTACCGGGTAGAACACATGACGTGTTCCACGACATTGTGACCGAACCCGGTGTAGCGATCAGACTGAAACCCTACGGATACCGGCAAGCCAAAAGAGAGGCAGTCAGACTAGAAGTCAAGAAAATGCTAGAGCTTGGGGTCATTGAGCCATCCCACAGTAATTGGTCCAGCCCCATCGTGTTTGTGCCAAAGCCAGCAAGCGTCTCTACAGATTTTGTAACGACTTCAGGAAGTTGAATGAAATCAGCAAGTTCGATGCCTATCCCATGCCCCGTGTGGATGAGCTGGTGGAGAGATTTGGCAAAGGCCAGAGATACCCTCGACTCTTGATCTGACGAAAGGGTATTGGCAGATACCCCTAACCGGAAGGGCCAGGGAGAAAACCGCCTTTGCCACCCCAGACGGGTTATTTCATTACAGAATTATGCCCTTTGGCCTTCATGGAGCCCCAGCCACCTTCCAGCGGCTCATGGACAAGCTGCTCAGGCCTCACGTCCAGTACGCTGGCGGCATACCTGGATGATCGTCGTTCCATAGCACGGATTGGGAGTCCCATCTGCCGAAGGTTGAGGCTGTGCTGACACGTTCAGAAGGTCCGGTCTAACAGCCAACCCCCCCAAGTGTTTTATTGGGCTGGCGGAGGCTAAGTACTTGTGCTATGTGGTTGGGAGGGGATCGGTGAAACCCCAAGTCATAAGGTGGAGGCAATATGGAATTGGCCTCAACCTCTTAGTAAAAAACAGGTGAGGGCCTTCCTAGGGATTGTCAGCTACTACCGCGCCGATTCATACCCCATTTTGCGACTAGGGCGGCGCCGCTAACCGACCTTATTAAAGGCAAAGGCCCCGATATGGTGAGATGGGACGGTAAGGCTGAGGAGGCCTTTGGCGATCTGCGCTCTGCGTTATGTGACCGGCCCATCCTCGTGGCACCGGACTTCGGGACTGAGTTCTTCCTGCAGACGGATGCCTCAGAGGTTGGTTTGGGGGCTGTGCTCTCGCAGTATGTGGAATGGTGAGGAGCATCCGGTATTTTACCTGAGCAGGAAACTGCTGCCCGGGAACAACGCTATGCCGTGATCGAGAAGGAGTGTCTAGCGATTAAATGGGCCACAGAGATGCTACGGTACTATTTACTGGGCAGGCAGTTTACCCTGGTCACCGACCACGCCCCTCTGAGGTGGATGCACAGTAACCGTGACCGCAATTCCCGATCCTTCGGTGGTTCCTCTCCTTGCAGCCCTTCAAGTTTGTGGTGCAGCACAGGGCGGGCCTTCTCCACGGCAACGCCGATGCGCTGTCTCGGGCCCATGGGCTCTCCGCTGTGGTCGCTTCTCACCCTGGTGTTGCGCTGGGGAGGGGGATGTGTGACGGGTTCACTCGGGGCAGGCTATGTGAGGGCCGGTACCTGAGTAGAAGGCTGGAAGTAGCCACCTTCCCAGTTCAGGATTAACTGAGTGATTGCTCATTTACCACAGCTGCCCCACCCTTCCCTATAAGAAGTCTCAGTTCCTTCCAGTTCATTGAGGGGTTTGGAGACAGAAGGAGGAAGGAGTTGGAGACTGTGGTGAAAAAGTAAGGAATCTGTTATATTGGAAAGTGTGCTTTGTTTTACTGGGGGAACCCGTTTAGTGGGCCCAGGAGTAGACAGGTTTGTCTGTTGTCAGTTAGCCTCCCAATAGGGAATAGGATTTCTTTTTTTTGTGGTTTATTTTCTCTGTTTGTGGAAAACCCCTTTGCTGCTGCAAATAAAAAACGCTTAGAAAACCCACGTTGCTGTGCCCGCAGTACCTGCTTCTCCACAGTGTATGTGTGTAAAAGTCAACAATCAAGAGAAGACTTCACCAGAGTGAATACCGAGGGTTCACCACAAGATGTAAACCATTGGTGAGCCTCAAAAATAGGAAGGCTAGATTAGAATTTGCCAAACAACACCTAACAAAGCCTTCACAGTTCTGGAACAAGATCCTATGGACAGATGAGACCAAGATCAACTTGTACCAGAGTGATGGGAAGAGAAGAGTATGGAGAAGGAAAGGAACTGCTCATGATCCTAAGCATACCACCTCATCAGTGAAGCATGGTGGTGGTAGTGTCATTATGTAGACATGTATGGCTGCCAATGGAATTGGTTCTCTTGTATTTGTTGATGATGTGACTGCTGACAAAAGCAGCAGGATGAATTCTGAAGTGTTTTGGGCAATATCTGCTCACATTCAGCCAAATGCTGCAGAACTCATTGGACGGCGCTTCACAGTGCAGATGGAAAATTACCCAAAGCATACTGCAAAAGCAACCAAAGAGCTTTTGAAGGGACAGACGTGGAATGTTATGCAATGGCCAAGTCAATCACCTGACCTGAATCCCATTGAACATGCATTTCATTTGCTGAAGACAAAACTGAAGGGAAAATGCCCCAAGAACAAGCAGGAACTGAAGACAGTTGCAGTAGAGGCCTGACAGAGCATCACCAGGGATGAAACCCAGCATCTGGTGAAGTGGTGATGTCTATGCGTTCCAGACTTCAGGCTGTGATTGACTGCAAAGGATTTGCAACCAGGTATTAAGAGGGGAAAGTATGATTTATGATTATTATTCTGTCCCATTACCTTTGGTCCCTTAACAAGTGGGAGGCACATCTGCAAACTGCTGTAAGTCCTACACCGTTTATCTGAGTTGGATGTACATACCCTCAAATTAAAGCTGACAGTCTGCAGTTAAAGCACATTGTGTTTGTTTCATTGCAACTCCATTGTGGTGGTGTATAGAGCCAAAGATGTTAGAATTGTGTTGATGTCCCAATATTTCTGGACCTGACTGTATATATGCATGATGTGAGCTGGCCTGGGCAATATATATATGCATGATGGCGCATCTGTGATTGTCTGTGAGCATGATGTGAGCTGACCTGGGCATTATATATATACGCATGATGTGAGCTGGCCTGGGCAATATATATACGCATGATGGCACATCAGTGACTGTCTGTGAGCATGATGTGAGCTGGCCTGGGCAATATATATATATATACGCATGATGAAAATTTGCAAAGGATAAGGCACACAAAGTGAAATTTTGATGTGTCTGAAATTGAAACTTACGTGACAACTCTTATTTTTTTCGTTAACTGTATTGAACAAATATAAATTAATTTTAATTTGTTTAATAGAGTTAATTTAAAATGGTTTAATACAGTTTATTTATATTTATTTTACCTTTACTATTAGTGCTTTTCAAACTTTATTCTTAAATAAAAAAGAAATTTAGCAGTTTCATGTTGTGTCATTTTTTTTGGGGGGAGGGGTGCAAGTAGCTGGTCTTGCCTGGGGCGCAAAATAGTCTAGCACCGGCCCTGACCACATGGTCCACCCCTGCACTTTTCCACAATACTACAGAGGGGTAACTGTATGATGGCACTTACTGGCCTGGCACCAAAGGCACAAATTTGGGTGCACTGATGCCTTTACCAGATTAATATCTTTTTAATATAGGACTGCATGGTCCACCCCTGCACTCTTCCACAATACCACAGAGGGGTTACTGGATGATGGCACTTGCTTGCCTGGCAACAAAGGCACAATATTTGGGTGCACTGCCACTGACGCCTGTATCAGATTCATATCCTTAGAGGGGTTATGGTGTGACGGCACTGTTGCCGACGCTAAAGGCCCAATTTTAAAGCACCTATTGTTACTTTCATCCAAAGCCTGCATAAGTTTCACAATAATTTAGCCAAAAAATCACTAAACTTTTTCTACGTGTCCGAAAATGTCTCCTCTTTTCATACAGACTGCCGCCCCAAGCAGTTGTTTATGGATAGATTAAAGGAAAAGCATTTACCGGCATTTGAAATGTCATTTTTTGGTTTTTACATATTTCTATACATCCTAGAAATCCTCCACTTCACGGGCAGGTTATGGGGACTTCCTAGGCACGATATTTGAAGGAATTTTTCGTTTTTATTTTTAACCCTTATTTCATGGAAACTCACTGTCCCTTTAAATTTTTTTTTTAAAACTTTTTGTCCTTGTTTCCTGTCCCCCAGGGCACTACCCGGACCCCTATACACCTTTTATGGCAAATATCTAGCATATATGCCCTCTTGGAGGGCACTCTATAAATCTAATTTTGAGTCCCATTGACTTGTATTGAGTTCGAGTTTGAGTTCGAAATCGAACATTTGGAAAGTTCAAGTTCGAATGCGATCCGAACTCGGGGGTGTTCGGCTCATCCCTACTGGGAATACAGAAAACTTGAACTTTCCCTTATCACCCCCAAGGTGATGCTCAACCAGAGAGGTTTAATCGCACTCTGCTTAATATGTTGGGAACGTTTTATTTTTAATCAACAATTTTTATTATGCACCGAATAGATTGGAACAAACAATAGTGCAATATACATTGGAAATAGATACGTATCTGGTCAGCGCAAAATAAACGCAAGGGATATCAGGCGATTCTCATAATAATGTCCTTGTATGGATGTATGGTGTGTAGGAAACAGAAGACAAAAAGTACATTGGTGCAGTATGTCTAATACAGAATATATATCTTATTGTAAGGTCGTAGGTTCACTCACAAAGCAAGAGCCCCAACACTGGCTCTGAGTGGATATACGCCTGCAGGTTGTTTGATCCTATTGACCTTTAACAATTCTTTTTCTACTAGGTTGAGGCCATTTGATGCGGTATGCTGCTATAAAGGGCATTGACATTGCAGGTAACCATTATATCATTAGTTTCATACCGTAAAACGTGTAAGAGTTTCAACATACTCAAAGTATCCCTAAGGTATCCGGAATTTCTTGTACAATAGGTTGTAGTAGGACATCTACGTACTCCGATAGATGGCTGGTGATAGAGTCAATGCCTGTTACTATAGGTCTTCCAGGCCGATTGATAGGATGTTTATGCAATTTAGGTAGTATATAGATGTGGGGTGTTTTAGTATATTCCATCCTTAAGTAATCATATTCTCTATCGTTTAAAATCTTTTTATCTTTCCCTTCTTGAAGAAGGGTATTGAGTTTTGTTCTTATGTCCTTAATAGGATCTCCCTTTAGCTTTTCATAGAAAATGCTGTCGCCCAAGATCCGTAACACCTCTGTGTTATATGCCTCTTTAGAAAGAATCACAATCCCGCCGCCTTTATCGGCGGGTTTTATAATAATGTTGGTGTCTTTATGGAGATTTTTTAGAGCTGTGTTCTCCTCTTTAATAAGATTGCAATTCCGTTCTTTAGTGGACATTTTCTCTATGTCCCTCATTACGAGCTTTTCAAAAACTTTTATCTCGTCTGAAATGGCATAACGAGGGTAAAATTTAGATTTTTTCTTTAAAACAGTATGTGTAACTGAGTCTGGGTTCTGTATGATGCTTTTCTCTATAGGATTTTTCAAGAAAAAAAATTTCAAACTGAGTTTGCGTTTGAACCTTTGAAGGTCTATATACACATTGTAGCGGAACGGGTGTTGTCCGCCTGCGGGTGTGCTCCTATCTGCTTCCTCCCACTGCGCTTACCGCCGACCCGACTACCGAGTGTCACGGCACTCTGCGTCTCGAGCGGCCTGGGATGACCCTGGGGAGGGTTGGCAGGCTGTGGAGGGGACCCCGGGGCGAGATCAGCCCGACCACTGAGTGACACGGCACTCAGCGTCTCGAGCGGCTGATCTACTGACCTTGGTGATATTCGGATCGGATGTGGAGCGGCCGTTCGGATGGGAAACGTTTCGGATTTCCCTCGGTTATGCAGCGCTTCGGTCTATCAATGCGCGGCAGACGCGCCGCGGCTTCGGTTCGGAAAGCAGCACCTCAGCGTGATCGATCGTTCGGCACGGTCGAAGCCCATACGATGCACCCCTGCTCTGATCCGGGATGCAGAGACAGGGTGATCGGTTCGTATCTCGGGATGCCGCACTCTGAAGACCGCGCGGGATCTCAGGAATACGGCCGAAAATAAAGGACACCAGGCGGAGCTGTATGCACTAGATAATCTGGCTTTATTTTTACACTTCACATATATTTATCAACAATCACACAGAGTTAGAACAATGGGAATCCCTGCCCGCCCCCACAAGTCTCATTGGCCCTCGCTGGGAGGAGGCACCCGGATCCCGATTCGTATTGGCGGTTACGAATCGGGGTGTTGCCGATTCACAACCGGATGGTCCGAATCGGCCATTTTCCGATCCGATCGATTCGACCGGATCCACGAGGCGCTGGGAAAATGGCGGCGAGCAAGGCACACAATGGAATTACACACATTTCACAAAACACATACGGGGACACTTTTATTACACCACACAATGAAACCACATCTAAATAAAATAACACACGGAATTCCGCTGGTGCAACGGCACCCAAGAGTCTGGAGGGATCGACACGTCCCAAAGGACCGCCCCTGGCTGAGGGTGCTGGGCCATTCCGTGACACTCCTCCCCCTTCCCAAAGTCCAACCCACCCGGTTGGACCCCAACGGGTCGTACCGGGGAAGTCGGTGCTCCCAAATCCCCCGGTTCCCGGGCTGACTGCCGCGATAACCCATCAGCATTACCGTTTTGCGACCCGGGCCGGTATTGAATGGTGAAGTTAAAGGGTTGGAGAGCCAGGCTCCACCGCAACAGGCGGCCATTTTCCCCCGCCACTCGGTTGAGCCACACCAGGGGGTTATGGTCGGTCATCACGGTGAAGGACCGACCGTAGACATAGGGTTGGAGCTTTCGTAGGGCCCAGACCAAGGCCAGGCACTCCTTCTCCACCGCAGCATACCCCACCTCCCGCGGTAAAAGCTTCCTGCTGATGAACGCCACCGGATGATCCCCCCCGTCGTCCCCCACTTGACTTAGGACAGCTCCCAGTCCGAACATTGAAGCGTCTGTATGGACAACAAAACGTTTGTTATAGTTGGGAGCTGCCAGTAGGGGAGCTTGGGTCAGGGCGGCCTTCAGTTGTTGGAAGGCCTGTTCACACTCCGGGGACCACAGGACTTGGCGGGGCAGGGATTTCTTCGTCAAGTCGGTCAGGGGCTTGGCCAGGTCACTGTAATGGGGCACAAACTTCCTGTAGTACCCCGCGGTGCCCAGGAAGGCGAGGACCTGGGTCTTGGTCACAGGGGTGGGCCAGTCTAGGATGGCTTCTACCTTGGCGGGCTCTGGTCGTTGTATCCCGCAACCCACCCGGTGGCCCAGGTACTGCACTTTGGCCATCCCCACCTTGCATTTCTCGGGCTTAAGGGTCAGGTTGGCGTCCCTAATCCGGCCCAAGACTGTTCCTACGTGGTCAAGGTGTTCCTCCCAGGTCTGGCTATAGATGGCTATGTCATCCAGGTATGCGCAAGCGAACCCCTGGAGGCCATCGAGGAGGCGATCGATTAACCGCTGGAAGGTAGCAGGGGCGTTCTTCATCCCGAACGGCATGACTCGAAATTGGTACAAACCGAACGGGGTGATGAAAGCCGACTTCGGGGTCGCCTCCTCGGCAAGGGGAATCTGCCAGTACCCCTTGCACAGATCGACCGTGGTCAGAAAATGACCCCGGGTGATCTGATCTAGCAGCTCGTCGACTCGGGCATGGGATAAGCGTCTGTAATGGTACAGTCGTTTAACCGCCGATAGTAGACGCAGAACCTGGTGGTACCGTCTTTCTTGGGCACCAGGACCACGGGCGACGCCCATGGACTGGCCGACGGTTCAATGACCCCCAGCTCCAACATCTCCCGGATCTCGGCCCGCATGGGTTCGCGACCGCTTCCGGGAGTCGGTATGCAGGCTGCCGAAGGGGTCTCTGACCGGGGGTGTCCACTTGATGAAGGGCCTGATCAGTGTATCCCGGGAGGGCCGAGAAAATCCCCCGGTGGTCGTAGAGCAACTGCCGCGCCTGCGCCTGCTTTTCGGGCCCTAACTCCTCCCCCAGCTGCACCTGATCTACCCCTGAAGGCTGCTTGGCTATCCCGGGAAGTTCTACTAAAGGGAATGGTTCAGTCTCCTCGGTAGCCGGCGCGCATATGGCGTCCACCGTTTCCGGGCGTTCATGGTAGGCCTTCAGCATGTTAACGTGGAACGTCCGCTGGATTCTGGTGTCTGCGCAGCTAACAACCACATAGGTGGTATCCCCCAGTTGGGTTACCACCCTGTAGGGGCCTTGCCAGGCCGCCTGCAGCTTGTTCTGCCGCTGTGGCTTCAACACCAGAACCTTCTGCCCCACGAGGAACGAGCGACTGCAAGCAGCGCGGTCGTACCACGTCTTCTGCTGAGCCTGGGCCGTTTCCATGTTCCCTTGTACGAACCCCGCGAGTTCTGCCAAGCGCTCCCGGAGCTTCAAGACATAACTCAGTACAGGAACCCCATCTTCCTCCTGTTCCCCCTCCCACTGAGCCCTAACCAAATCTAGGGGCCCCCTCACCTGGCGCCCATATAACAGCTCAAAGGGAGAGTATCCGGTGGATTCCTGAGGAACCTCCCGGTAGGCGAACAGTAAGTGGGGTAGATACTTCTCCCAATCCTTCCCTTCGTGCGCGAAGGCCCGGATGAGCTGTTTCAGGGTCCCGTTAAACCGCTCGCACAGCCCATTTGTCTGGGGGTGATATGGGGCGCTGTGAAGCGCCTTAACACCACAGAGACGCCAGAGCTGCTGGGTGAGCTCAGTGGTGAACTGGGTACCTTGATCGGACAGGATTTCCTGGGGAAACCCCACCCTTGTGAACACCCGTAGGAGAGCGTCCGCTACGGTGTCTGCCTGGATGTTGGCCAAGGCCACAGCCTCGGGGTACCGGGTGGCATAGTCCACTACGGTGAGGATGTACCTCTTACCGGTGGCACTGGGGCGTGGCAAAGGCCCAATGATGTCGACCGCTACCCGGCTAAAGGGCTCCTGAATGATGGGCATGGGGTGCAGGGGCGCTTTCGGGTGGTCCCTGGTCTTCTGGCAGACCGGGCAGGTGCGGCAGTACTCGCGGGTGTCTTCACTGAGGCGGGGCCAGAAGAATGCGCGCGCCAACCGGTGTCGAGTTTTCTTCTGCCCCAGGTGACCAGCAAGGGGAATATCGTGGGCCAGGCGCAGAAGTTCCTGTCTAGGGCCCTGGGGTACTACCATCTGTTTATGTGGAACCTGCTGCTTCTTGGACCCCTCCCTCGCGGTGTACCTGTAGAGAAGCCCATCCTCCCACTCTATGCTGTCGGTCCTCTTGCCGACCAGGCCTTGGCCGGCCCGATCCCGGTAGCACTGTAGCGTGGGATCGGTCTGGGTTTGGTGGCGGAGCGTCTCCGGGGAGCTCCACGGGGAAGGGGGGGGGGGTCGGTGGACGGGGGGAGTCGGGATTCGTCTGGGTGTGAAGGTGGGTCGGGTGGGAGGGGGAGTCTGGGTTCGTCTGGGTGTGGGAGGTCGGGGAGGTTCTGGTTGGGATCTCACCTGGGTCCCGATCGGAGTGCCCCTGCTGTGGCGTTGGCTCTGTTGCCGGGTGGTCACTGGGGCAGCCGCATCTGTGGAGTAAGAGGAGACCAGCCGTCCCAAATCGTTGCCGAGAAGAAGTTCGGCCGGCAATTGGTTTAACAACCCCACCCTCACCACTTTCTCCCCGGACACCCAGTCTAGGTGGACACGTGCCGTCCCGAGCGAAGAACTTTCGCTCCGGTCACCCGCACCGCGACGGTGCTGTGCAGTCGATCGTTCCGCGGAATCAAATGGGGTCGTACCAGGGTGATAGTAGCCCCGGAGTCCCGGAGCCCCTCAGCGGCTCGCCCGTTTATCCACACTGCCTGACGGTGATGATGGCGGTTGTCGGCCGAGGAGGCTTGCACCGGGTCTGCCTCGTGTAGCTGTTCCCATTCTTAGGGCAATTCTGTCGGTAGTGCCCCTCTTGGTCGCATCCGTATCAACGGACGTTGGCCAAGGTGTTGGGCCCACTTGTGGGTCGTGCTGCAGGTGACCGAACTGCCGGTGTTGGGGGTGGAGGGGCAGGTAGAGCGGGACGGAAGGGCAGGGATCGCTCACCCCCGGTAACCTTCCGGGTGTCAGCGTACTCGTCCGCCCAAACAGCTGCTTGCTGCACCGTTTGAGGCTTCTTGTCCCGTACCCACTCCCGGATGGCTGAGGGGGTGTGCTCAAAGAACTGCTCGAGCAGCAGCAGCTGGGTGATGTCGTTCACCGTCTCCGCTTTACTACCCAGGAACCAGGTACGCAAGTCCCGCTGCAACCGGTGAGCCCACTCAACGTGAGTAGCGCCATTGGGCCGGCGGGAGTTTCTGAACTTCGCCCGGCTGGCTTCCGGGGTCACAGCAAACCGGCTCAATAACGCTTGCTTAACATGGGCGTAGTTGGTGGCCTCCTCGTCCGGTACAGTGCGGTAGGCCTCAGCTGCCCGACCGGTCAGTTTGCACGCCAGGATCCTAACCCAGTCAGCGCGGTGTACCTCGTGCACTTGGCACAGGCGTTCGAAGTCCTGGAGGTAACTCTCGATCTCGTCCTCCGTCTCCCGGAAGTCCTTGAACACCTGGAAAGGCACTTTACGGCCGGTGGGACGGTCCGGACAAGGGCTGATGTCCCATTGGCTCCACACCTCAGCCAGCCATAGCTCGTGGTCGCGCTCTCTTTTCCGCTCCTCGTCCCGTTCCTCGCGCTCCTTGTCCCGCTCCTCTTCCTGACGAATCTCCCGGATCACGTTCTGCATGGCAGCCTCCGATGGGGCCGCTCCGTAGAGGGCGGCCCGCTGCCGCACCTTTTGGTGGAAAACGCTTTCATCGGACTCGACGGGGACAGGTACAGGTGCGATGACAGGGGGTACCAGCGTCGGTGCCGCCCCTTGGTCTAGCCTCTGCAGTTCTTCAATCACAGCGTCCCGGCTTTTGGAGCCCGGGGTGCCTCGCCGATTCTCCAACATGCCACGCAGGACGTCCCGCTTGTAGGCGCTGTACTCGGCCATGGTAAGGGTCTCCTTGGGGTTTGCAGAGAGCTATCCCACCGCTGCCACCAGTGTAGCGGAACGGGTGTTGTCCGCCTGCGGGTGTGCTCCTATCTGCTTCCTCCCACTGCGCTTACCGCCGACCCGACTACCGAGGGTCACGGCACTCGGCGTCTTGAGCGGCCTGGGATGACCCTGGGGAGGGTTGGCGGGCTGTGGAGGGGACCCTGGGGCGAGATCAGCCCGACCACTGAGTGACACGGCACTCAGCGTCTCGAGCGGCTGATCTACTGACCTTGGTGATATTCGGATCGGATGTGGAGCGGCCGTTCGGGTGGGAAACATTTCGTCCAGAAGCGTTCGGATGGGAAACGTTTCGGATTTCCCTCGGTTATGCAGCGCTTCGGTCTATCGATGCGCGGCAGACGCGCCGCGGCTTCGGTTCGGAAAGCAGCACCTCAGCGTGATCGATCGTTTGTCGCGGTCGAAGCCCATACGATGCACCCCTGCTCTGATCCGGGATGCAGAGACAGGGTGATCGGTTCATATCTCAGGATGCCGCACTCTGAAGACCGCGCGGGATCTCAGGAATACGGCCGAAAATAAAGGACACCAGGCGGAGCTGTATGCACTAGATAATCTGGCTTTATTTTTACACTTCACATATATTTATCAACAATCACACAGAGTTAGAACAATGGTAATCCCTGCCCGCCCCCACAAGTCTCATTGGCCCTCGCTGGGAGGAGGCACCCGGGTCCCGATTCGTATTGGCGGTTACGAATCGGGGTGTTGCTGATTCGCAACCGGATGGTCCGAATCGGCCATTTTCCGATCCGATCGATTCGACCGGATCCACGAGGCGCTGGGAAAATGGCGGCGAGCAAGGCACACAATGGAATTACACACATTTCACAAAACAAATACGGGGACACTTTTATTACACCACACAATGAAACCACATCTAAATAAAATAACACACGGAATTCCGCTGGTGCAACGGCACCCAAGAGTCTGGAGGGATTGACACGTCCCAAAGGACCGCCCCTGGCTGAGGGTGCTGGGCCATTCCGTGACACACATTAAATTTGTCTAATTTGTTAGTAGGAGCAAATTTAAGACCTTTGTTCAAAACCCTAGTCTCTACATCTGAAAGAACTTTATTGCTTAGATTGAATATACCACTAGTTGAAGTTATCTCCTTTCCCTTTTTTCTTTTGCATACATGTTCTCCGTCTCTCATTCCTCTTCTGGTCTTTCCCAAGATCTTTTTTGTCCTCCCCTTCTCTCCAATCTTACGTCTATATCTCTGTAATCCCCCTGTCTCTCCCCCCTCTCCAGTGGGTCCTTCCAAAAGACCTCATCCCCAACGTGTTCTTTAAGAACAGAAAATCTATTTATAAGGGGGACAATGTTATTAATCGCTTCCTCCCTCTCTTTATTCTGTGACCTCCCGTTGTGGATCGAACCTTGTTGACCACTGTATCCAAAACCTCCATTGGGGGGTTGTTGTCCAACGGTCGACCGTTCATTAGAGAGTGGTCTCTCTCTTTGTCTCCACCCTTCTCCATTATCTTCCCTAATCTGGGGTCTATCAAAATTGTTGGAATTGTAGTTCCTATTATAGCCGACGTTATTGTGATTTGTGTTTCTGCCTCGATGGGGATTACCATTTCTTCTACCGTTCTCTGTTCTCCAATTGTTTTGATAGCTATTGTTGTTATGATATCTATTATTGGTCCTATCGTTGTCCCCTCTTCGATTATTCTTATACCATTGTCGATCATTGTTATTCCAACCTCCAAATCTAGTTTCTTTCTTTTCATTATCATCAAAGAGTCTATTATATTGGTGTTATAGTTACCATGCACATTACCCCTCCTATAATCTTCTATGTCTCTTTCATATTTCTTTTTTTTGATCACCAGAATATCTTTCTCTATTATGTCCAGTTTTTCTTCTAAAGTTTTATTAATCTAAACAATATTCTTCACAGACTGTTCTTGATCTATTTGTTTGGAGAGTTGTTCTATAATAACGTTTACTTTAGGAAGTTTTTCTCTTTTTCTGAATGACATAGTCCATCATAGATACAGCAAAGCTTTCTAACATGGTGTTCCATCCTGAGATAAAATCAGAGTCATCCTTCTCGGAGGATGGGGTTTTATGAAACCTAAGGCCTTTTGGTGTTATCTTATCTTTTTTATATTTTTCTCGAGATCTATTAATGGTTTTCTATTAATGACCATTTCTGGCTCTTGTAATTGTACCGTTAAAATGTTGTTGCCAAAAATGGCTTTGACGTTGCTGCCAACTCTGTTTCTAAAGTTGGATAATGACATAGTCGGGCAGCTGTATTACCAATGGGGGAATTTACTATACTTAACAAATCACACAGTGGAGGGGATGGTTAGCACCCAGAATATGTGCCACCACCGAATACCCAGCTGAACCAGATGACCAGTGGTTTCCCCCAAACCAGAGTAGACAATGGAAATAGATACGTATCTGGTCAGCACGAAATAAACGCAAGGGATATCAGGCGGTTCTCATAATAACGTCCTTGGTATGGATGTATGGTGTGTAGGAAACAGAAGACAAAAAGTACATTGGTGCAGTATGTCTAATACAGAATATATATCTTATTGTAAGGTCGTAGGTTCACTCACAAAGCAAGAGCCCCAACACTGGTTCTGAGTGGATATACGCCTGCGGGTTGTTTTCTGAAATGTTCTCAGGTAACCCACTCCTTAATATCGAAGGTTCTTCACTGTTGATTAATGGGGGATACAAAACAGAAACAATCTCTCTCTGTGTATCTGGCATTTACACATCTAGTATAAATCTCATAACAAATGACAACTCACATTTGTTGGAGCTTATTCAAGCTCAAGATAGGCGCCCATGGATTTTGTCAGGTCAAATCCAATAAAAAAACCAAACGGTATGCAGGAACTTGTTCTTTTAAAAATGTATTAAAATAAACAAATATAAAGGAAATAAAGGTCCAGGACGTGTTTCGCCGTCAACATGCGGCTTCTTCAGCTGGTATACATAAACTAGAACTTCTTAAATTAATAACTAGAACATATTAAATAACTAAATGGTGTGTTGTATTGTAATATACATACTTATGGATTAATGTTAATTTCAATATTGATTGCTGGCTTAATCATCCAAACTGATGTGATAGATGGAATATATAGGAAAAAGGCTTACTCGCATAGATTTACAAAAAATGGGTGACTTCAAAGTCATCCTTTAAACCAACCGGTGACAAGGTGCCCATCTCAAATATAGTGCGCATTTCTTCCTGTCCTAGCCTTTTCATAAAGTCCTCACCTATTTCCATTTGTTTAACCTGTTTGATGGCTATAAAGTTTAAACCAAAGGGAAGACTGTTGTGTGCTCTTTTATAATGAAGAGAAACTGAGTGTTGTTCAAACCCTTTTTTTATATTTCTAACATGTTCAGATACTCTCACATTGAGAGGTCTTTTAGTGCAGCCTATATATTGTAAAAATTCCTTCAAATATCATGCCTAGGAGGTCCCCATAACCTGCCTATGAAGTGGCGGATTTCTAGGATGTATAGAATCCCTTAAAAACACAAAAAATAAGTTTCAAAAGACGGTAAATGCTTTTCCTTTAATCTATCCATAAACAACTGCTTGGGGCGGCAGTCTGTATGAAAAGAGGAGACATTTTCGGACACGCAGAAAAGTTTAGTGATTTTTTGGCTAAATTATTGTGAAACTTATGCAGGCTTTGGATGAAAGTAACAATAGGTGCTTTAAAATTGGGCCTTTGGCGTCGGCAACAGTGCCGTCACACAGTAACCGGTCTGAGGATTTGAATCGGATACAGGCGTCAGTGGCAGTGCACCCAAATATTGTGCTTTTGGTGCCAGGCCTGCAAGTACTATCATACAGTATCCCCTCTGTAGTATTGTGGAAGAATGCAGGGGTGGATCTTGTGGTCCTATATTAAACAGATATGAATCTGGTAAAGGCGTCAGTGCACCCAGATATTGTGCTTTTGGTGCCAGACTGCCAGCAAGTACTATCATACAGTAACCCCTCTGTAGTATTGTGGAAGAGTGCAGGGTTAGACCCTGAGGTTCAAAAAATTAAAATGATATAGATGTGGCACTGGCGTCATTGCAGCCAAATATTGTGCCTTTCATGGCAGCAAGTGCATTCACACTGTAAGGTCCTGGAGGCCCTCACCCCCTGGCGCCCCCTTTGGTTTCACATCCTGCAGGTTCCAGGACTTTTTGTATAGACTCTGCACATCCTGAACTCTCACATCCTAGCATAGAACCTCACCTGACCACACCTTCCCCTGATTATCCCACTATATCAGGAGGCTACGCCCTCTAGAACTCACTTCCACATTGCTATTACCTGGCTGTGAATCTATGTACCAAAGCTCCCTGAGACCTTCTGGACACTCACCTGAATTCTGCAACCAAAGACCCTCTGTATTATCTGGACATTCTTCTGCTTCATAAACCGGTACCCTCCCATCCTTCTGCCCCCCATCTAGGACCCCCCGTGTACCAGACCCTTTTGCTTAACCCTGACTACGCCTTTGTATGTTCCTTGCCGGATTCTGAGCTATAGTGTTTATTTCCAATAAACACCCTTTGTTATACCGTAAACCTGCCTCTATCACTGCATCCTGGGCTCACAACCTCATCTTGCTACACCGAGCACAGTCTGAACCCTTCCAAAATGTGGAAGTCTAAACCCTGTGAGCCCGCGGTGATAGTAGCCCATGTTCAAAGATTGAAAGAGACCAGCCAAAATTTCCAACAGCATCTTGATTCACTGTTGGAGTACCTGCAGCAGACCTTAAATGACGCATCGACTAAGGAGTGCATTCCAGTTCCTAAAAGGAGCTCGAGGACCCCTAACCGAAAAGGAAAAGGCAAGAAGAAGAGCACAAGATTTATGTTTTTATTGTGGAGATAGCTGGCATAGAATATTTGCCTGCCCACTACGCCCACCTAAGCCAGAGACAAAAAATCTTGACAAGTCTGCTTCTATAAGGCCTATTCAGACCGCCTACATAGGCACCTGTGTCTACACTTCACCTTTGGTTCCTGATCTACCTAAGAAACCTAAGCCTTGCCGGTTCCCCATGGTCAAATTCCGCCAGACCTCAGTGTCCAAGGTCGCTGCCCTGCAGCTCGAGCAATCCTCCAGGCTAGCTGCCCTACAGCTCGCAACCCTCCGGGCCAGCTGACCTGCAGCTCGAACAACCTTCCGAGCTCGCTGCCCTGCAACCTGCAGGATCCCAAGAATCTGTTTCCCTGCAACCCGCAGGATCCCAAGAATCTGCTTCCCTGCAACCTGCAGGATCCCAAGAATCTGCTTCCCTGCAACCTGCAGGATCCCAAGAATCTGCTTCCCTGCAACCCGCAGGATCCCAAGAATCTGCTTCCCTGCAACCCGCAGGATCCCAAGAATCTGCTCCCCTGCAACCTGCAGGATCCCAAGAATCTGCTTCCCTGCAACCTGCAGGATCCCAAGAATCTGCTTCCCTGCAACCCGCAGGATCCCAAGAATCTGCTCCCCTGCAACCTGCAGGATCCCAAGAATCTGCTTCCCTGCAACCTGCAGGATCCCAAGAATCTGCTTCCCTGCAACCTGCAGGATCCCAAGAATCTGCTTCCCTGCAACCTGCGGGATCCCAAGAATCTGCTGCCCTGCAACCTGCGGGATCCCAAGAGGTCGCTGCCCTGCAACCTGCGGGATCCAAGAGGTCGCTGCCTGCAACCTGCGGGATCTCAAGAGGTCGCTGCCCTGCAACCTGCGGATCTCAAGAGGTCGCTGCCCTGCAACCTGCGGGATCTCAAGAGGTCGCTGCCCTGCAACCTGCGGGATCTCAAGAGGTCGCTGCCCTGCAACCTGCGGGATCTCAAGAGGTCGCTGCCCTGCAACCTGCGGGATCTCAAGAGGTCGCTGCCCTGCAACCTGCGGGATCTCAAGAGGTCGCTGCCCTGCAACCTGCGGGATCTCAAGAGGTCGCTGCCCTGCAACCTGCGGGATCTCCTGTTGTCGCTGCCCTGCATCCTGCAGGCTCTCCTGAGCTGTCATCGCCACGGGGCCGTCGACGTCGCCGTAAGGCCAAGTCGCTCAACGCCGCCGCAGAGCCGTGCAGTGCCAAGGAGGTTGCCGCCGCAGAGCCGTGCAGTGCCAAGGATGCCGCCGCAGAGCCGTGCAGTGCCAAGGAGGTTGCCATGGGCGCTGCCCCACCGGTCCTTTCCGAGGGCGCTGCCCCACCGGTCCTTTCCGAGGGCGCTGCCCCACCGGTCCTTTCCGAGGGCGCTGCCCCACCGGTCCTTTCCGAGGGCGCTGCCCCACCGGTCCTTTCCGAGGGCGCTGCCCCACCGGTCCTTTCCGAGGGCGCTGCCCCACCGGTCTTTCCGAGGGCGCTGCCCCACCGGTCCTTTCCGAGGGCGCTGCCCCACCGGTCCTTTCCGAGGGCGCTGCCCCACGGTCCTCTCCGAGGGCGCTGCCCCACTGGTCCTCTCCGAGGGCGCTGCCCCACTGGTACTCTCCGAGGGCGCTGCCCCACTGGTACTCTCCGAGGGCGCTGCCCCACCGGTACTCTCTGAGGGCGCTGCCCCACTGTGCCTCGTCAAGGGCGCTGCCCCACCGGTCCTTTCCAAGGGCGCTGCCCCACCGTGCCTCGTCAAGGGCACTGCCCCTCCGGTCTATGCCAAGAGTACATCTAAGAGCCGTGTCACCAAGATGATTAATACCCCAGAAGGCACCATTCTTATGGAACCTTTGCCACCTGGGTTTATCTACGGCTCGTACGGGACTATGGTCAGATGCGCAGACCTGCAGGTGTTTACGAATGCTAAATGTGCCTGGAGATCGCTTAGCAGTGATAAAGTATTGCCCAACTCTGGTCGCCATGATCATTATTCTACCCTCCAATGGTGCAATGCCTTTCTATCCCATAATCCACCGGTGTGACCTTGACCTCGCCCTGGGCCGTTCGGAGTCCGGCCCTTAGAGGGGGGCTCTGTAAGGTCCTGGAGGCCCTCACCCCCTGGCGCCCCCTTTGGTTTCACATCCTGCAGGCCCCCTGCAGGTTCCAGGACTTTTTGTATAGACTCTGCACATCCTGAACTCTCACATCCTAGCCATAGAACCTCACCTGACCACACCTTCCCCTGATTATCCCACTATATCAGGAAGCTACGCCCTCTAGAACTCACTTCCACATTGCTGTTACCTGGCTGTGAATCTATGTACCAAAGCTCCCTGAGATCTTCTGGACAGTCACCTGAATTCTGCAACCAAGGACCCTCTGTATTATCTGGACATTCTTCTGCTTCATAAACCCTCCCATCCTTCTGCCCCCCGTGTACCAGACCCTTTTGCTTAACCCTGACTACGCCTTTGTATGTTCCTTGCCGGATTCTGAGCTATAGTGTTTATTTCCAATAAACACCCTTTGTTATACCGTAAACCTGCCTCTATCACTGCATCCTGGGCTCACAACCTCATCTTGCTACACCGAGCACAGTCTGAACCCTTACACACACCATAACCGTTTTGTGGAAGAGTTCAGTGCTGGAGGTTTTGTGAATGCAGAAGACATCCCCGATCTATTCCGTTACGTCAGCATCAGGGGATTGATAACTGCTGATCCAGGACTGATTCATTTTTATAAATGTCAGCCAGTTTACAGAGTCGGTGGACAGACGCACTCTTTTGTCTGTGACAAAATTTCCAGCGGCACTGAACGTCCTTTCAGAAAGCACGCTGGATGAAGGGCAATCTAGTAGCTGCATAGCATATTGGCTAAGTTCTGGCCAGTGATCCAATCTCAACACCCAGTAAACCAGTGGATCATCTGCTGGAAAGGTATCCAGGTCTGCCCTTGCCCCTAGGTAGTCCTGCACCATATGGTGAAGATGCTGGAAATGGGTGCCTACATTTGACGTCCCTGGGCGTCGTGGACTAAAAATGCATCAGACAAGCGGCCCCGGCCTTCACCACTATTCCTCTGATCATCCACAGCCTCAGAAGCATGTGTTTCATCACTTGGTAACCTACCAGTGCCTGGAAAGGTGTTACACAAGTGTCACTTTGGAGCGTCCTCAAGTTTTTTCATCCTGTGCTCCCTCTGTGCGGGCAGGATGAGCTCTGCAACTTTACCCTTGTATCGTGGATCAAGAAGGGTTGCCAACCAGTAATGATCCCTCTCCTTGATAGCACGAATCCTGGGGTCCTTTAGCAGGTTTGCATTATAAGGGAGCCCATGCAGCATAGGTTGGAGGTGGCATTAGCTTCCGAGTCTTGCTGGTCAATGAGGATGACCCCATAGTGCACTTCCTCCTCCCAGCCACGTACTAGCCCTTGTGTTTCTGGGCACACAAAACCCTCCCTTGAGGAATCCCCACCTTCAATGCCCCCACTACTTAACTATTCCTCATCCTCCTCCTGTCTGATCTGAGTAGGACCTGCTGGAATGCTGTCTGCGGAAAGACTGGGGCCTTCAGAGCTAGGGAAGGCCTCCTCTTCCTCCTGCTGCTCTGCCTCTAGAGCCACATCTATAATTCCCTGCAGAGTGTGCTCCAGCAGGAACACTAAAGGAATTGTGTCACTGATGCAGGCACTGTCCCTGCTCACCATCCTCATTGCCTCCTCAAATGGTGACAGTACAGTGCATGCATCCTTGATCATCAGCCACTGCGGGGGGGGAAAAAAACACCAAGTTGACCTGAACCTGTCCTTGTGCCATACTCACACAGGTACTCGTTGATGGCCCTCTGCTGCTTGTGCAGACGCTGCAGCATTGCTAATGTCGAGTTCCACCTGGTGGACATGTCACAGATCAGTTTATGGGAAGGTGGAATTCTCCTTGAATTTCTGCCAGGTGAACGCTTGCTGGGAATGACTGTCTGAAGTGGATGCAGACTTTTCTGGCCTGGCTGAGAAGCTCTGCCAGCCCTGGGTACTTGGTTAGGAAACGCTGTACCACTAGATTTAGGAAGTGTGCTAGGCATGTACATGTGTCAATTTACCCTTGCGTAGGGCGGAGAGAAGGTTGCTGCCATTATCACAGACGATCATTCCCAGCTGGCGTGGTGTTAACCATCTCTGCACCTGGCCCTGCAGAGCTAACAGAATTTCTGGCCCGGTGTGGCTCCTGTCCCCTAAACAAACCAGCGCAAGCACAGTATGGCTTCTTTTTGCTTGAGCCATTGCATAGACCCTGACAGGCGTCGGTTTAACTGTCACTTCGCCAGAGACAGAGAAGGAGGAGGAGGAGGAAGAGGGAGAGGTGGTGGTGGTGGAGCAGACAGACCTCATACAAGCAGCTTTCTGGAGGCGTGGTGGAAGAACAATCTCCAGCACAGAACCCCATCTTGGATCCCTCCCAGCTGCAATCAGAGTTACCCAGTGTGCCATGAAGGAAATGTAACGACCCTGTCCATGCTTGCTGGACCATGTGTCTAAAGTCACATGCACCTTGTTGCTGACTGCCTTTCCCAATGACTCCATAACATTGTTTTCCACGTGCTGGTAAAGTGCTGGAATGGCCTTGCGTGAAAATTAATGGCGTTTTGGAACCTGCCACTGTGGTACAGCACATTCAGCAAATTCACGGAAGGGAGCAGAGTCCACCAGTTGGAAAGGCAGCAGCTGCAATGCGAGTATTTTTGCTAAGCTGGCATTTAGACGCTGTGCTTGGATGGTTGGGACTATATTTTTTTTACGCTGCAGCAGCTGCGGCAATGTAATCTGACTGCGTAAATCTTCAGCTGATGGGATGATGTCACATTGTGAGGAAGGAGCTGGTACATCCATTACTATAGCCTCATCCCTATCAGTGGAGGTTGTAGGCAATGACATGGCAGGACATACAGTGGGGGTAGAGACAGATTAGGAGGAGGAGGACCTACGCAAAGTTTTGTGCCAACGGGATGTGTGGCAGGTGTTCATATGTCGCCTCAAGCATGTGGTACCCAAGTGTCCGGTGTCTTTCCCACGCTTCAGGCTCATCTGACATAGATTACAAATAGCAACAGTGCGCTATGCTGCACATTTCTTAAAGAACTCCCAGACAGCAGAGTTCCTGCATGTGTGCTTTGAGACAACAGCGCTCTGCACCGGATCAGCTCTGACATCTGATGCCTTGGACCGGCTAGTGCTACGGTTGGTCATAGAGGATGTTGTGCCTTGTGTTTGCTGTGCCTCCTCCTCCTCCCCCTCCTCCTCACTTGATTCCTCTGTTCGATCTGGCACCCGGGTGGAGTCATTGACCTCATCATCAATGTCATCTTCACCCCCTATCTCCTCATCACTGGAACCAACTTGGCAGTATGCTGCAGCTGCTGGGGCAACATGAGTGCCAGTTATTTGTGTGTCATCAGTGGCACCCCCTTCCTCTAGGTTGATTATACTCCCTTCCTCAACCTCAGAGATTGAATCAGAGCACTGTACTTGCTGCACATCCTCAAGCAGCATGTCACTGTCACTGTCATTGTAGTCAAACAATTCAGCTGACTCCTCCGTGTGTGATAGCGAGGCTACGGCAGGAGTAGCTTTGGACATAGAAGCTGCAGTAGATGCTTTGGCAGCTGAGGTGGACTGTAAAGCACTACAAGCCTGGCTGGCAGAGGATGAGGATGGCCTGGTTAGCCAATCCACCAAATCCTCTGTATGTTGCTGCTGCTTAAGAAGAAGTCCAGTACCAGTTAGAAAGGACAAGCATGCCCCTGCAGAGGATGCACCACGTCCAGAGGCACAGCCTCCCGACACAGGGGCTGCTTGCCCTCTTATCTGTGTCTGGGATCGTCTGCGTGTCCTTTTTGTTCTTTCAGACATGGTGAGTGATATTTATTTATTTAAAGGATTTTACCAGGAAGGATACATTGAGATTTCTCTCGTTTTCAAGTATGTCCTGGGTTCAAGAACATTTGAAGTTAAAAATTAAAGATTAAATATATACAGAACTCTGATTCAACTCTGGTATAAAGATTAAAGATTTACAGAACTCTGGTATAACTCAGTGAGACACCCTGAAAGCTGGCAGCCAGTGACAAGACAGATTATAATTCCCTCCTATAAATACCTGCCATCCATCAGGGGGTCACACTGAGAAGCCACAGATTACAAATCTCAGAAACCTCCTATAAATCAGTGAGACCCCCCTGATAGGTGGCAGCCAGTGAGAACACACGGATTATAACCATTCCCAAATATTTTGTAGAAATTTGTGACCCCCAAAATACTGCGTGGCACTGGCTGTGTGACAAGACACAGATCACCTCAATTCCCAAATGTTTTGTGGAAATTTGAGACCCCCAAAATACTTGCTGGCAGTGACAAGACACACATTACCTCAATTCCCAGATATTTGGTAGAAATGAGAACCCCCCCAGACCCCCCAGTAGCGTGGCAGACCAGCAGTAAAAACACAGAACAACAATCTCCTATGAAATCTCCTCTCAAATGCATGCTGAAGCGGTCTGTGGAAACCTTATATAGTGTGCTGCGGGACTTAGCTCTGTGAGCCCATGATTGGGCAAATTTTGCCCAATCAGGACTCTGAGCCGTGATTGGCATAGTGTTGAACCAGTCTTGCACCAAACCTGTGGTCAGGTGCAAGGCTGTAGCCAATTACGAGCTTCAGGCCAGTGTAAAAGTGCATTGTGGGCCATTGTAGTCGAACATGCGGTGAACACCCGGAAATGTTCGGAGTTCGCGAGCAGACCGAACAGGCTAAGTTCGGTCCGAACTCCGAACCATCCGAACCGAACAGCTCATCCCTAATTATGAGAACCGCCTGATAACTGGAGTACTGGAGAGCATATCTCCAGAAGGATATAGACATCTTAGAGAGAGTTCATCAGAAGGGCTACTAAAATGGTGTACGGCTTGAAGGAGACAAATTACCAGGAAAGGCTTAATGATCTTAACATGTACAGCTTGGAAAAAAGACGAGACAGAGGAGATATGATAGAAACATTTAAATACGTAAAGGGAATCCACAAGGTGGAGGAAGGGAGTATATTTAAAAGGAAACCATGTAGGAAAACAAGTGGACATAGTCTTAGATTAGAGGGGCAAAGGTTTAAAAGTAACATCAGGAAGCATTATTTTACTGAGAGGATGGTGGATACATGGAACAGCCTTCCAGTAGAAGTGGTAGAGGCCAAAACAGTAATTGAATTTAAGCAGGCATGGGATAGGCATAAGGATATCCTAAACAAAAGATAAATCCAGGTTAAGTATCCATGTAATTGGGCAGACTAGATGGGCCGAAAGGTTCTTATCTGCCAACATTTTCTATGTTTCTAAATCCCTTGCGTTTATTTCGCGGTGACCAGATACGTATCTATTTCCATTGTCTACTCTGGTTTGGGGAAACCACTGATCATCTGGTTCAGCTGGGTATTCGGTGGTGGCACATATTCTGGGTGCTTACCATCCCCTCCACTGAATACAATATACATGCAATAAAAATCATCAAGTAAAGCTTACAGAAAGAATATTGTGTGTCGTGCATCCATTTTTCATTTTTGCCTAATGTTCATGTGAACAAGTCATGAGCTCAAGAAGAGAGCCTACCACAACGGAATAAGCGATAGTACAATGTATTAGAGCTAAGACAGGATAACAATCATACAACCAAACAAAAGAGTGGACTGCCCGGTCCAGAACTTGTAGTAAATTCAAAATATGGTCTTGGAGATAAAACACATTCCAATGCGCAAATAGGTTCCCAGCGGATGGTGTGCGTAGGTGGAAATATATCTCGCGGTAACAAGTATCTAAAAAATATAATCTCTATACAGTGATGATATATTCATTAATTTTGGTAGTATATCACCATATAGTGTCCATATACATCAGAGTCTTTCTGTGATCAAAATGTCAGGCTTCTGTCTGTGGCACGTCTGAAGGATCCTATGTCTCTCTTGTTCCTCCGAGAGAGAAAGTGAGATTAGGATTGCGCCATATACTATAGGTGTGTAGATGGTTATAGCCAAATATTTCACACTTACACGGGTGATGATTGTTTGCTGTGAGCTGCCGTAATGTGAGGGCTCCTAGGGCTTTTCCTCCTCTTCTCCTGCTGCGTTGTTCTCAGGGCTCAATAGATCCAGTGCTACCATTGATGGGGGTGTTAGGGTCTTATAGTGACGACTTGATCAAGCATACGCTGGAGACATGGATTGCCAATAAAAAGAGTGGAAATTTATTCACATAATATATAAAACTGTCACGGATCCCTCTGATTACCAAAAGTGTGGTCCCTTTACGCAGACCGCTCTCTACCCTTCCGATCCTTGAATGGTCGGCAATACTAGACAGACAATTTACCAGACAATATATAAACAAGGGGTAACACCAGACAGAGGTATGGAATAGAGTATTGTCACAAATCTTTCTGACTACCAAGATATTGATCTCTTTATGTAGCTCCCTTTCTACTCTTCCGATCCTTGAATGGTCGGCAAAGCTATATAGACAATGAAGCAGGTAACAGATAAAGAAAGGGAAACACCAGACAGGGGTACAGAACAGATCACAAGTCCTCCCTAGGACTTTAGTAATAGCAGAGGTAGTCTGATGCGTGCTTAGGGTGCCACATAGACTGACCTCGGTACCAACGTTAAGGGCAGAACCTAGCGCAGAGTAAATGCCAATGCCAGGAGTCATACACAGGAGGGTTCGTTTGCCAATGCCAAGGGTCATACACAGGAGGGTTCGTTTGCCAATGCCAGGGTCATACACAGGAGGGTTCGTTTGCCAATGCCAAGGGTCATACACAGGAGGGTTCGTTTGCCAATGCCAAGGGTCATACACAGGAGGGTTCGTTTGCCAATGCCAAGGGTCATACACAGGAGGGTTCGTTTGCCAATGCCAAGGGTTATACACAGGAGGATTCGTTTGCCAATGCCAAGGGTCATACACAGGAGGTAGCCAAAAATAACACAAGAGCTCTGCGGGAGGTGAATACCACGTCAGGGCACCGGTGTATTGGAGAGACTGGTTTTAAAGCCGGCGGGTCCGCGTCATAACGCCAGGCCCCGCCCCTCGGCGTCCCACGTGAGCGCCCCCGGAAGCGTTTACATTCGGCGCCTGGCCAGCGAGCAGCGAGGAAGCTGCTGCCAGGCGCCCCATCCCCTGAGCCACCGTGACAGAACCCCCCTCCAGGGGCGGCCACTGGACGACCCCAGGGGCACGGGGGTGCGCCAAATAGAAGGCCTTCACTAGCCTAGGAGCATGAACTTCCGCAGCTGGTACCCAAGAACGATCCTCCGGACCGTAGCCCACCCAATCGACCAAATACTGCAAAGACCCCCTAGACATCCTGGCACCCAGAATGGCCTTAACTTCGAACTCCTCCTCGCCCTCCACAGAGACAGGAGGCGGTGGAGCATGGACTTTGGTGTACCGATTACATAATAACGGCTTCAAAAGGTTAACATGGAATACATTGTGTATCTTAAAATGGGGGGGTAACGCCAAAGCATAGGAGACAGGGTTGAGTCGCCGTAGAATCTTATAGGGACCGATGTACCTAGGAGCCAACTTCATGGAAGGCACTAAGAGCTTGATGTTACGTGAAGACAGCCAAACCCTGTCCCCAACTTGATACGGGTGCCTGCCTCCTGTGTCTGTCGGCCTTGGTTTTCTGGATGGCACTACTCTCCTCCAGTGCCCGTCTCACTCTCCCCCAAGTCTCTTTCAATGATGCCAGTTGCTCATCTAAAGCAGGAATCGTGGTATCAGGAAACGTGGCGGGGAGCACGGGAGGATCAAAGCCATAAACAGTGAAGAAAGGAGAATGACCTGTGGATTCGCTTACTGCGCTGTTAATAGCATATTCTGCCCATGGTAGCAGGTCTGACCAGTTATCTTGTTGTTCTGAGATAAAGCACCTGAGATATTTCTCTATATTTTGGTTTGCTCGTTCTGCTGCTCCGTTGGTCTGGGGGTGATAAGCCGAAGAGAAAGAGAGGTCTATCCCTACGTTCTTGCAAAACCCTCTCCAGAATCCGGAGATGAATTGGGTCCCCTATCAGAGACAATCTCCAGAGGGACACCGTGAATGCGGACCACATTGGCAATGAATATGGGCACCAGTTCAGCTGCCGAAGGTAGTTTCCGAAGAGGAACATAGTGACCCATCTTGGAAAATCGATCTATGATCGTAAGTATCACTGTATTCCTCTTGACTCAGGTAACTCTACTATAAAATCCATGGCTACATGTGACCAGGGTCGTTCGGGGATCGGCAAAGGCTGGAGTAAGCCAATGGGTGCTGTTTTGGGACTTTTCTGTCTTGAGCACACTTCGCACACGGCAATGTAATCTTTGACATCTCGGCGCAACGTGGGCCACCAGAGGAGTTTACTGATACTAGACACAGTCTTGGTGATACCCATATGCCCGGAAGTTTTATTATCATGATAGATGTTAAGTACTTCCTCTCTTTCGTTCTCAGGTACAAAGAGTCTCGCAGGAGGTTTTCCCCCAGGAGCTGCGCCCTGGACGGTCTGCAGCCTTTTCATTAGAGGAGACGAAACACTAATCGTGGTAGCGGCTATAATCCTTTCCTGGGGTACAATGGGATGCTGATCTTGGATATTATGTTCATAAGACTCATACTGTCTCGACAATGCGTCTGCTTTAATGTTTCTGGACCCAGGTCTATAGGTAAGCACGAAATTAAAACTTGAAAGAAACAATGACCATCTCGCTTGTCTGGAATTTAAACGTTTGGCATCTCCAATGTACGTGAGATTCTTATGGTCGGTTATGATAACAATGGGGTCCTTAGACCCTTCTAATAAGTATCTCCATTCGGCCAAGGCCGCGATGACTGCTAACAATTCTCTATCCCAATGTCATAGTTCTTCTCTGCCGGGGACAACTTCCGAGAATAGAAGCCGCATGGATGCAAGGGTTTGTCAGGAGCCTCCCTTTGGGACAAGACTGCACCAAGACCTAGTTCGGAGGCGTCAACTTCTACTTGGAAAGGCAGAGCCGGATCTGGATGTCGGAGAACAGGGGCAGTAGTAAAAGCTTGCTTTAGTGCCTCAAAGGCTTGAGTGGCTTGAGGTGTCCATTTCTGATTTCCCACCCCTTTCTTTGTCATAGCCGTGAGGGGGGCCACAAGGCCGAAAAATCTTTAATGAACCTTCGGTAATAGTTCGTAAACCCCAGAAACCTCTGAATGGCTTTAAGTCCTTGGGGTAGAGGCCAGTCAAGAATAGCTGAGAGCTTCTTAGGATCCATTTGAAAACCCCCAGGAGTTATTATATAACCAAGGAATTGCACAGTCACTATGTCGAATAGACATTTTTCTAGCTTACAGTACAATCCAGCCTTCAATAGTTTTTTCAACACTTGTTTCACGTGGACATGATGAGTGTCTACATCAGGAGAGTATATCAGGATATCGTCTAGATATACTATGACGAATTCTTGCAGGAATTCCCTTAGAGTGTCGTTTATGAGGTCCTGGAAGACGGCTGGCGCATTACACAACCCAAAAGGCATCACCAGGTATTCATAATGCCCGCTACGTGTATTAAAAGCCGTTTTCCATTCGTCTCCCTTTTTAACCCTGACCAGGTTGTACGCTCCGCGTAAATCAAGCTTCGTATAGATCCGAGCCCCTTTTAATCGGTCGAACAATTCTGTTATGAGGGGTATGGGATATGCATTTCTTATAGTGATCCTATTCAAACCCCTATAATCGATGCAAGGTCGCAGGTCTCCCTCTTTCTTGGAAACAAAAAAGAAACCTGCTCCTGCTGGAGAGGAGGACCGTCTAATGAATCCTCGTTCCAGATTCTCCCTTATGTATTCCTCCATAATGTCGTTCTCTCTTTGTGATAAAGGGTATACATGACCCCTAGGAGGCATCGTACCAGGGAGTAAATCAATGGCACAGTCATATGGACGATGTGGTGGTAGGACCTCAGTCCTGGCTTTAGAGAACACCTCCTTTAATGCCAGGTAACATTCAGGAACCTCTGTGGACAAAGGAGGGGCTGTGGCAATATTGAGGCTACCAATCACATGAACTCTGCTTAGGCACTTAGACTGACAACTCTGATCCCAACATTTTATGTCTCTCTGGACCCAATCGACAACTGGGTTGTGCTCTGTTAGCCATGGAAACCCAAGAACGACAGGACATGAGGGTGATTCAATGATTTGAAATCTTATAGTTTCCTGGTGCAAAACTCCTGTTTTCATACATACATCGACTGTATCGTGAGTGATATATGGACATGACAGGGGTTTACCATCTATGGCCTCCACCCTTAGAGGTCTTTCCCTGAGCACCAGAGGTATGAGGTTTTTGACAGCAAAATTCTTATCCATAAAATTGCCTGAGGCCCCAGAGTCTAAGAACGCCTCAGTCTTGAGGTGAACCCCTCCCAGGTTAGGGAGACGGTAACAGAATCCTGGATTTTTTTTTCTCATTATCCACAAAGGAGGCACACAGAGAACCGACAACCTGGGTGTCTCCTGTTCTGAATCCCACTCTGCTATGTTCAGCCCTGCTAACCCTGGGTCTCTGAGGACATCGAAGGCGGAAGTGATCTGCCCCTGCACAATAGAAGCAGAGCCCCTTTTCTCTTCTGTGCGCTCTTTCTGCTTCTGAAATACCTGTCTTCCCTATTTGCATGGGTTCAACGACTGGTAAATCTGTTCTCATTCTCTGAACCACCTGACGTACTGGTGTGTCTGGGTAACGAGGGTAAAGGAGGCAAGACCCTTCTGGGTCTATCTCTGGGGTGTCTCCTTTCCCTGATTTGATCGTCCATGGCTATACAGAAATCTATCAGGTGGTCCAGACTTTCTGGTAATTTTAAGGGAGCCAGTTCAAACATAAAAGCCTCGTTCAAGCCTTCGGTAAAGGCTAAGGTTAAAACGTCGTTCGGCCAAAGTACCTCAGAAGTCAAAGTTTTAAACTCTATGGCATAATCGGCGACCCTCTTATTACCTTGTTTGATGTGAAACAAGGACCTACCCGCATTGGTAGCCCTCCTAGAGGGATCAAAGGTACGTTTTAACTCAGAGGTGAAACCCTCATAGTCATAAATGATGGGTTTCTTATTTTCCCACAACGGCGTAGCCCACAATAAAGCTTTTTCTGTTAAATGATTGATCAGATATCCTACTTTGGCTTTATCAGACATACAAGAACCTGGATTGTTCTCAAACAAGATCTCGAGTTGAGTCAAAAAACCCCGACATAGGCTTGGTGTACCATCATAGCGTAGGGGTGCCTTCATACTAAGCCTATGTCCTCAGGGGGGACGGAACTGACCCTAGGTAACACTGGATCTGGAGGGTTTGTAGTACCTGTATTGGACCGATTTAACAGGGTTTGCAGAGCGAGAGAAATCTGGTCCATCCTATGGTCCTGTTCCTCTTGTCTGGCTGCGATACGTGCCAGCTGGTTAGAGAGGTCTGCGGGATCCATTGGCCCTGACGTAATGTCACGGATCCCTCTGATTACCAAAAGTGTGGTCCCTTTACGCAGACCGCTCTCTACCCTTCCGATCCTTGAATGGTCGGCAATACTAGACAGACAATTTACCAGACAATATATAAACAAGGGGTAACACCAGACAGAGGTATGGAATAGAGTATTGTCACAAATCTTTCTGACTACCAAGATATTGATCTCTTTATGTAGCTCCCTTTCTACTCTTCCGATCCTTGAATGGTCGGCAAAGCTATATAGACAATGAAGCAGGTAACAGATAAAGAAAGGGAAACACCAGACAGGGGTACAGAACAGATCACAAGTCCTCCCTAGGACTTTAGTAATAGCAGAGGTAGTCTGATGCGTGCTTAGGGTGCCACATAGACTGACCTCGGTACCAACGTTAAGGGCAGAACCTAGCGCAGAGTAAATGCCAATGCCAGGAGTCATACACAGGAGGGTTCGTTTGCCAATGCCAGGAGTCATACACAGGAGGGTTCGTTTGCCAATGCCAAGGGTCATACACAGGAGGGTTCGTTTGCCAATGCCAAGGGTCATACACAGGAGGGTTCGTTTGCCAATGCCAAGGGTCATACACAGGAGGGTTCGTTTGCCAATGCCAAGGGTCATACACAGGAGGGTTCGTTTGCCAATGCCAAGGGTCATACACAGGAGGGTTCGTTTGCCAATGCAGGGTTATACACAGGAGGATTCGTTTGCCAATGCCAAGGGTCATACACGGAGGTAGCCAAAATATACACAAGAGCTCTGCGGGAGGTGAATACCACGTCAGGGCACCGGTGTTTGGAGAGACTGGGTTTTAAAGCCGGCGGGTCCGCGTCATAACGCCAGGCCCCGCCCCTCGGCGTCCCACGTGAGCGCCCGGAAGCGTTTACATTCGGCGCCTGGCCAGCGAGCAAGCTGCTGCCAGGCGCCCCATCCCCTGAGCCACCGTGACAAAAACAAATAAAAATGGGCTTGAAAATGGTTACTGTAGAAGATTGTCCTTATAAATGTCCTTATTAAAAGGCGTTTCACTGCTCAGAAAGGTGGCTTCATCAGTTATGGATGGGTCTAACATATGGATCCATCTTAAATAAGGTTTTACTTTCGTTTTGGTGCCAGAAAAAAAACCCGCCAGAATTTGTGGGCGTCGTCGCCATCTTGTGCATGTCAGGCCTCTGATTGGTCGCGGTATGCAGCTTCTGGTTTGGTGGCCATCTTGCGTGGGGCACTTCCGGTTTCATCGATCATGGTTGTAAATTCGGCGGGCCATGTTGGGAAGGTAATACACAAAAGTCTGAAAGTCAGGCGCCACCTAGTGGTTTCTTCTGAGAATGTCTTCCCAATGGATTTCACTGAATACAGTGATAGTTACATAGGCTGAAAAAAGACATGCGTCTATCGGGTTCAGCCTCTCCCACATCACCTACTGCTGTTGATCCAAAAGAAGGCAAAAAACCCAGTCTGAAATGCTTGCCAATATGCAACATACTGGGAAAAAATTCCTTCTTGACAAGACACTGAAAAATGTGAGTCAATTCTCCCTAAAGGGGTTTATTCATATATTTGTTTCTGTCTTATTCGAGGGCTGGACCCCATCAGATTCCTCAAGGGGGGGTTTGTGTCCCCAGAAACCCAAGGACTAGTACGTGGCTGGGAGGAGGTAGTGCACGATGGGGTCATCCTCCTCATTGACCAGGAAGACTCGGAAGCTAATGCCACCTCCAACCTACGCTGCATGGGCTCCCTTATCCTGCAAAGCCTGGTAAAGGACCCCAGGATTCGTGCTATCAAGGAGAGGGATCATTACTGGTTGGCAAGCCTTCTTGATCAACGATACAAGGGTAAAGTTGCAGAGCTCATCCTGCCGCACAGAGGAGCACAGGATGAAAAAACTTGGACGCTCTAAAGCGACACTTGTGTAACACCTTTTCCAGGCACTGGTAGGTTACCAAGCGATGACACAGGTGCTTCTGAGGCTGCGGATGATCAGAGGAATAGAGGTGAAGGCCGGGGCCGCTTGACTGATGTATTTTTAATTTTTTTGAGTCTACAACGCCCAGGGACGTCAAATGTAGGCACCCATTGCCAGCGTCTTCACCATATGGTGCAGGAGTACCTAGGGGCAAGGGCAGACCTGGATACTTTTCCAGCAGATGATCCACTGGCTTCCTGGGTGTTGAAATTGGATCACTGGCCAGAACTTAGCCAATATGCTATGCAGCTACTAGGTTGCCCTTCATCTAGCGTGCTTTCCGAAAGGACGTTCAGTGCCGCTGGAGGTTTTGTCACAGACAAAAGAGTGCGTCTGTCCACCGACTCTGTAGACCGGCTGACATTTATAAAAATTAATCAGTCCTGGATCAGCAGCTATCAATCCCCTGATGCTGAAGTAATGGAATAGATCGGGGATGTCCTCTTCTGCATTCACAAAACCTTCAGCACTGAACTCTTCCACAATATCACAAAAGGGTTACGGTGTGAATGCACTTGCTGCCATGAAAGGCACAATATTTGGCTGCACTGACACCTGTGCCAGATTTATATCATTTTAATTTTTTGAACCGCAGGGTCCAACCCTGCACTCTTCCACAATACTACAGCGGGGTTACTGTATGATGATACTTGATGGCCTGGCATTAAAGGCACAATATCTGGGTGCACTGACGCCCATTACCACCAGATCAAAACTTTTCAATATAGGACCGCATGGTCCACCCCTGCACTCTTCCACAATACCACAGAGGGGTTACTGTATGATAGTACTTGCATGCCTGGCACTAAAGGCACAATATCTGGGTGCACTGCCATTGCCACCTGTATCAGATTCATATCCTCAGAGGGGATACGGTGTGACGGCACGGTTGCCGACGCTAAAAGCCCAATTTTAAAGCACCTATTGTTACTTTCATCCAAAGCCTGCATAAGTTTCACAATAATTTAGCCAAAAGAAAAAACTAAACTTTTTCTGCTCGTCCTAAAATGTCTTTTCATACAGGCTGCCGCCCCAAGCAGTTGTTTATGGATAGATTAAAGGAAAAGCATTTACCGTCATATGAAACATCATTTTTTGGTTTTTAAGTGTTTCTATACATCATAGAAATCCGCTACTTCATGGGCAGGTTATGGGGACCTCCTAGGCACGATATTTGAAGGATTTTTTTATTTTTATTTTTAACCCTTATTTCATGGAAAACTCACTGTCCCTTTAAAAATGTTTTTTTAAAAACTTTTTGTCCTTGTTTCCTGTCCCCCAGGGCACTACCCGGAGCCCCTACACCATTTATGGCAAATATCTAGCATATATGCCCTCTTGGAGGGCACTCTAAAAAACTGAATTTTCAGCCCTATTGACTTGCATGGGGGTTCGGGTTCGGTCCTGAACAAATGGGAAGTTCGGGTTCGGGCTCGAACCGAACTCGGGGAGTATTCGGCTCATCCCTAGTGCTCAGCGTCTCATGCATGCCAACTTGCCAAGTGCTCCTCCTGTGCTATGGATGCGCTGCTGAGCGGTGAGCGAGCGCGTCCATAGCACAGGAGGCAGGCAATCATCATCAACCGAGATTCCGGCCAATTGCTGAGCCCCCAGGTGGGGGCCGGATCCAGGCTGATTCAGCACATAAAGGCGTCAGGTCACAATCCTCTCCCAGAGCTGGCTGACATCTTGGATGTCGGGCAACCTTCCGGAATCTACCTCCGGTGACGAGTCGACAGGCTTCATCGTGCATAGTGCAATGACGTCAGTTCTGCAGTTAAGCCCTAACTGCGACTAATGGTGGAGAAAGGGGGTTCATTGGAAACCCCTATTTCACGATCCACAGCAGCTATCGGTTAATGTGTTAATGTTTGGTATCGTTGGATTGACCAGAGCATGGCCTTTCCAACGATACCAAACATGACAATGTTAAAAGAATTATTATAAATATATAATTTAAAAAAAGGTTTTTTTTGTGTGTTGTTTTTATTAATGCAGCAATATTGTTGCCATTTCAATTATAATGTGAACAATGATGCTGCACTAAGGATTTTTCTATGGGGTGCGTTTGTTAAAAATAGTGTAACATTAAGAACTAGTACTACTAGTCCCCACTTCAAATTTTTTTAACAAGCGCAACTCATAAAATAACCGCAAACGCTCGCATGTTACATGTGAAAAAAAGCACTTTATTGTTTTACATTTACACCTTGTAAATTATTGATGAAAATTCCAATTTTATTGAATTTTTTTTAATAATATAAATACAATACAGACAGGACATGACGCATACATATATATATTTATTCCTATTCATATAATAATGATATATTATGAATCTGCCGAGTCAGCCGGAAAGAACGATATAACATGTCTGGGACTGGGTCATATAATAAAATGAAGTTCAAAACGCGTTTAAACATGAGCGAAACCGTTAAAAAAAAAAAAAAAAAATAGCTCAGCAGCACCGCACACAAGGTGTGAACCGTGAAATGCCTCAGGAGTGAAAGGGTTAATTTCTTTTTGTCTGTTTTAAATCATTTTATTTGTTGTTTTTTAGTTTCAGTTTATTTTTTTGATCAACAACGTCAACTATTAGTATTTTTAACTTTAAAAATAGAAACCAGAACAAAAGGTTTTAAAAGTAAGACGGTCATTTTTTTTTTTTTTTTTTTTAAATCGTTTTTGTTCATTTTAATGTTTCCATTCATTTAATACCATTTATTTAATATGATTAAAAAATTTGTGAAATGCATATCAAATTATCATATCACATCTATAGAATTGTCGTATCGTATCTCCAGCAGAATTATCGAATCGAAAATCTACAAAATCCAACCGAACCGAAAAAAAAAAAAAAAGTGCACAAGCCTACTTCTTCCAAAAAACACAAAAATTTCTGAAAGCCCGAACAAAAAAGACCATACAAAAAACGAGCAGACCCGAAATCTCGAAAATGACCGATATCCCGAGGAAAAAGTCGATATGAAAAACTAATCAAATCGAACCGGAAATCGGCCGAAACGAAAATTTACAAAATCCGAACCGAAAAATATATAAAAAAAAAAATAGGTGCACAAGTCTAATATCAACCGTGGTCCTGGGTCCTCAAATTCTGCTTCCGTCTGTCTGTGCGCCGAATCTCCCCTCCACAAGCTGTCCCCTTACACGCTGCTTTGCCAGATCACCATCCACACCAGAACAAACCAGCGATCCACTACGTGCAGCTGCTGACACCTTGGACTGCCTACGTGACAAAGTTAGTACAGTTTCTCCCTGCTCCAGGACACAGGACTCAGGGAGCCACCATCACAGGCTGCCTTCCTCGTTTTCCCCACATTCTGTTCTTCACACTCCAGCAGTTCCCAGCCACCCTCCAGCCGCACAGCTCAGGGAGCACTCTGACAGGCTGCCTTCTCTGTCTCATGTTGGATTTTCCCTGCCCACATGCTTTCTCGCGCCAGACTTCCACTTCTCCTACTTCCTGTAGCATTCTGGGAGATGTAGTTCATTTGTCCATAACCCCATAGCCTCTTTCCTATGCAACGCACACATATCCCACAAACTGTGCTTCTAGCGCCATCTTTTGGTTGCAACAGCTTCTGTCTTAAAGGAGCGGTAATAAACAACATGGCTACATCAGTAATCGTTAGTTAGCTGGGGGTGGTCACACAGTGAACAGATGTACATTGAAAAACCAAATATATTTATAAGATCCAACAGCTCCGGATTCCCCAATAGTCTGGTGGAATAAGTCTCTTTTTAATATAAAAACATCAGCTTCCACTTAGCTAGGCGAGAGGGCAAAGGTGTCCAAAAACAGCTCCACAGACCCGGCTACCTTCCGTGCCCTTACCGGGCCACCCCCCCCCCAGCTGTCACGATCGCTGTCCTGCTCACCCCTCACAACCGTGGTGGGAATACTTTTGGACAGACTGCTAGACCCTCTGATCCTTGAATGGTTGGGACCACTAACCCTATCACTCCCAGCCAAGGAGAATAGACAGACCAACAATAATGAGAACAGCTTAGTCACAGCAGGTTTTGAGATCAAGTTGACACTGAGCCACAAAGGGTTAACCTTACTGAGAAGCAGAAAGCAGTCAGGAAGAGGTTTAGGCAGTGTGCTCCTACACCAAGGGTTAACAGAAGCGTGGTCATACAAACGTCAAAAGTTGGCAACGGAGAGGGTTTTCGTACAGGCAGATTTGCAAACAAACAAGGTCCTCATACACTCCGATTAGGCAACAAGTCAGATCGATGGATACACAGAGTCAGCGCTATGCTGGGCAGACTTACACTCTGTATCAAGGTTATGCGTGAAAGTTCAACACTCTGGGTCAGCGTTATTCAAGCAAGCGCTCTGAGTCTGCTTTAGGCACAACACACATACAGGCTTGGTCAAAAAGAGAATGGTCAGAAAGGCAATCCGGTTCAGCAACAGAGAAAAAGAATAAGTGAATCACTAAGGCAAATACACCAGGCGATGCGGGAACTAACTCCATGTCAGGGCGATGAGTCGATTTGCGTGCCCTGCATTTAAGGCCGGCTGCTACGCGTCATCATGTCGCGCCTGCTCCGCCCCTCTAGCCGCACGAACGGGCAGAACTTCTGGCACCCGGCCAGCCTGCGATACCGCCGAGTGCCCAGACCCCCCTGAAGGTCTGCAGGTGCCGAGGATGTGACACCAGCATCCACAACCAAATCGCTCTCTGAAGAATAAAAAAAAAACTGCATCCTTGGGTCTATCACTTCATCTCTAAAGGACCAATATTTCTTCACAATTTAAAGTTCCACATCCTTTTCATCCGGCCACCTACTCAGAACAAGAGATTTCAGCGCTTGTAAAGCTTCCTATATGTCTGTATGCAGTAGAAGCCAGTGTATTTGCTGATCTGTGACATTGAGATTGTCTGTTTGATTCACTTTGGCAAAGAAATTTTATTCCTGCTGCAAAAAACTGTAAAATGCTCGTGTTCACCTCCAGTTGCCACATCTGTAGTAGCTCTGCTCAGGGTATCACTGATCTACATTTCACATCCTGGCTTATAGACAACATTGAGGTTGTAATGCTGCAATGTAAGTATCATGCTCTGCAAACACAAAAGGGCTTCTTGAATTATTAGTGGTTTGTTATCAGTGTCAGGTGTGATTGTATCCCAAACATACAGATAATGATGGGAACGCTGGCAGGCAAATACAATTCTTAAGCATTCCTTTTCAATTTGAGCATAATTTTGCTCAGCTGGCAAAAGAGCTCTGGATCCATATGCAACTGGCTGACCTTCTTGCAACAGACAACATCCTAGGCCATTTTTTCTTGAATCACTTTGAATTGGAACAGGCTTTGTGACATCATAATATTTTAACATCGGTGAAAGGATTTTGAAATATGATAGCTAATTCACTGTATACATATTTCTATATTCTAGTAATATTTGATAGCTATATAAATATTTAGGGCCTGACTGCTCAGCAAATACGTAATTTGTTCATGAGATAATGCTGAATCTGGTCTTTCTCTTGGCTTCCTGTTTTTTACCAATGAGTGCAACTTTTCTATTCAACTCTGCTTCCTCTTGAAACTAAGAAGGCTGGCTGGCTGAGAGGAAGGGAGGGACACATATGTTTAATTGTTAATGTATATCCTATGGAACATTCTTGCCCAAAAGCAGGATATAGCTATGACGTCAATTTAGTCTTGCCTACTAGACAAGGACAGGAATTGTTTGTGTAAGTCTAGGTACTGCCCAAAGTAGAAAAAACATGTTTCCTATATTACTGACGTATTGATTCTTTATTGGTTTGTAATCCATGAATTTGTGACACTCCCATTTTGACAAACTGACTGAATGTTCGAAACTTGCCCCAGAATAAGAAATACCCAAGACAGAATATGTGTTTTGGTCTTCTATTCTCACTCGAATTGTTTCCTGTATGATCACTGTGTCTGGTGACAAATCAGCTATCTCTCTCATCACTGGACCGTGGCCATTCCTGTGATGCTCTTGCAGAATACATTTCAATCGGGGTGGCTGTGACCATGCATTATATTTTTCCATTGCCTGGTCATGCTTGGGAAACCAGTGCCAAACTGCATCCTTGTCCAGAAGTCTTCTGAATGGTTGACACACGTCAGAAAAGTGTCATAAATTTTGCTAGGTGTGTGAAAAAGACAATAAAAAAACTGTTATGTAATCTTATCTGGGTCTGCTTTTAAGCCTTTTGAGGACAGGATATGCCTATGGAACTAGACATTCTGCACCTTGAACGGCAATGTTTTTAAGCGGAGTCTCAACCTCACCTATTGTCAGGATTCAGGTTTCGGGGCAGCAAGGTCAAGCCAATATGCAATGAATGGGATCTTACAAGGCAGATAGATTTATATAAACAGATTTATTGAGAGCATGAAAGGAATGATTAAAGGCTATAACAATATAGGAAGGGTATGCAACATAAGGAGAATGCTGAGTAAAGGATATCAATGGGTAACTGAAGTTATAGATAAATAGGCAGAAATGGTAGACTAGAACTAAAGATAATATAGCATATAAGAATGAAGCAAACAGATAATGAACAGGGAGGAATATATATATATATATATATATTATATATATATAACATATATGACAATGGATTAGTAAGGAATCAGGGAGGATATATTATTTCTGCAGATATAGGCAGAATATAGGGAGAGACCTAGTTAGGATAATGGAGGAAGGTCTTAAGAAAAATAGGAAACAAGAGCAGAGAATTAGTTGTAGGCTGAGAGTCCTGGGAAATGCAGAGGGTTCTGTGTCTGTAGAGGGGTCCTGGGTATGTAGAACAGCGGGTTTGAGGATTCTGCAGGATAGTGGGTTAAGGATTCTGCAGAATGCAGGGCAGCGGGTTGACGATTCTGAGGAGTCGGCAACAGGAGATCTATAAACAGGTCTGCAGCAGAAGGTCTTTAAACAGGTCTGCAGCAGAAGGTCTTTAAACAGGTCTGCAGCAGAAGGTCTTTAAACAGGTCTGCAGCAGAAGGTCTTTAACAGGAACTGTGGTATAAGGTCTCCAACAGGAACTGTGGTATAAGGTCTTTAACAAGAACTGTGATAGAAGGTCCTTACCAGGAACTGTGGTAGAAGGTCTTCTTTAGGAGACAAGGTCCAGCGGTAAAGAAACTGGTATTCAGGTGGTCTGGACAATACAGGTTTAGCTCCTTCCAGCTTGGAGATTCCAAGGCAATGAAAAAGCATTGAGCTTCAGGTGTGGCTGGGTTTTAAGCATGGGAACATTCAGCTAAATTATACAACACCTGTGCGCTGTATGTGGAAGTGAGTCTTTGGTAATACTCCTGAAAGCCAGGCCAGCCATCAGAAATTTTGGGGCCCCTTACTGACCCTCAGAATAGGGCCCCCCCTCTCCCCATAGGAAATAAATTTAATGTGAATCGTGATCACATTACAGAGTGTTAGTCCCAATATCTTAAAATCACACATATTGTTCGCACAACAGCACATTTAACATAAAAAGTATCTATCTGGTTCAAATAAGTTAAGACAGTAAAAAATTCTATTTTTTATTAAAAAAAATATGAATCAAGATCGGATTACATAGTGTTGCTCCCAATACCTTTAAAATCACACAAAATGTGTAGTCGTGCAAACAATGTAGCATAAAAGTATAATTAAATAATTCCACTGGCAGAGCACCACAGCAACAGAACTCGCAGTAATGTGCAGTGCGTACAAGCATATCAGAACACCACAGCAATAGACCTCCAACAGTAAAGGCAGGGAGTATGAACGTACACAGGATCCACAGCAATAGACCTCTAACAGTAAAGGCAATGGACCACATTACATACTTGGTGCTAACGTTTGCACTCACCTGTGTGAGCATTAACGTTAGCCCAAGTATTTAATGCATATTACAATCCAAACGCTAATGGTTTAAAGGGATACTCTAGGCAACATGACCACCTAAGCTATTTTAGGTGGTCATGATGCCCGGAGTATCCTGCCCTCTGTCCCCCCTCCCTCCGCTCAGCCGATCAGCTGAAAATGCTGAAAACAGCTGAGAGAGGTGGAGGAGTTTACTCCGCCCTCCCAGCTGTCAGTCAGCAGAGCGGGAATCATATTTCCCACTTCTGCCGACTTTTGCCGAGTAGGAGACGTCATCGCGCTTTCAGCACAATGACGTCTCCAACTCGCCGCAGTAGCTGGCGGCAGCGGCTGAGGGTTAGTGTTGCGCGCATCCTCTTGCGCGCAACACTAATCCTCAGAGGGAGCCGGGAGGAAGCCTGCCGATTGGCTGGTTTACGTGAGAGGCGCGCATGCACGCTTCTCACGTAAACCAGAAGGCAAGAAGCAAGAAGACGCAAGAAGGACGGACGCGGAAGAGGAGGGAGGGGAGTATAAAAAAATAAAAAAAACGCTGCTGGAAAGAAGTGGATTTTAGGGTAAGTATTACAGTTACATAAAAATAAATAAAAAATAAAGATTTATTAAGGGAATAGGGATAGGTTAGGATAAAAAAACGTGGGGGGGGGTGATTTTTGAGTAGAGTGTCCCTTTAAGTAACCCGTTTGGTATCTTGTGCTTTTCAGCGCGAGGTTACTGAGCTTTCGCTCCCTATACTTAATATGGGGAGCGCAAAGTCTTAAATCGGCGTTAGGATAACAAAGTCCCAGCGCTGATTAACGTCCGGCTCTGGTTAGTGGAAAGTTAACCACAGCCAGAACCTGGTGTTAACGGATTCCACTCCTGCAGAATCCGTTAACACCATCCAAAAAAATTAAAAAAGTGAGCAGATACTCACCTCCTGTCCCGCGGCGAGAACCACCTCCTCTGGCCGGTGGGAGCAGGTTAAGACTGGGGAAAAAAGTCCCCGCAGTATCCCACTAAGTATCACTACACTCACCGTCCGGATCTCGCAAGGCGAGATCCGGCTGGTCATGTGACTGCCGGCGTCTGCTTCAATGGAGTCCTATGGACTCCATTGAGAGGATGCGCGCAGCTGCGCTTAATGCTGCCGCGAGCATCCCGGGTGTTAACGCGCAGTAACAATGCAAGCAGCATTTTTTGCGCCTGTATTGTAATCTAGCATTAAAACGCGGGCGCAAGGGAGGAAAACTGCGGGCGCAGTTTTTCCGCCCTAGCGCCCACGTTTTAACTCTAGGAATGTAGCGTTACATCCAGAGGGATGGATGGATAGACAGTGGGATGGACGGACTGGTATGGATGGACAGATAGACAGACAGGGATGGATAGACAGTGGGATGGACAGACTGGTATGGATGGACAGATGGATGGATGGACAGATGGATGGATGGACGGATAGACAGTGGAATGGATAGACAGTGGGATGGATAGACAGTGGGATGGATAGACAGTGGGATGGACAGACTGGTATGGATGGACAGATAGACAGACAGGGATGGATGGACAGTGGGATGGACAGACTGGTATGGATGGATGGATGGACAGATAGACAGACAGGGATGGATGGACAGTGGGATGGACAGACTGGTATGGATGGACAGATGGATGGATGGACAGATAGACAGACAGGGATGGATAGACAGTGGGATGGACAGACTGGTATGGATGGATGGATGGACATATAGACAGACAGGGATGGATGGACAGTGGGATGGACAGACTGGTATGGATGGATGGATGGATGGATGGATGGATGGACAGATAGACAGTGGGATGGACAGACTGGTATGGATGGATGGATGGACAGATAGACAGACAGGGATGGATGGACAGTGGGATGGATGGATAGATTGACTGACCTCTGTCACCCTCCCCAGCCCCCTGTGTTCTCTCTATCACCCAGCCCACAGTGTACATTCTGTCACCTCTCTAGCCCCCCTCTTCTACCCTTCCCAGTGCAGCCCCTGTTACCTGCCTCTGTCCAGATCCAGCATGTGCAGGGTGTCAGGGCAGCTGCTCCTCAGCCTGGCTTCTCTCCTTCTCCCATCCACAGGCACGTGCTTGTGGTGGTGCTGTGTGTGGAAGGGGCAGGGCAGGCAGTGTGCAGACTCCAGAGCCAGGGGAAGCAAGGGGCAGCCATGATGGTGGGAGGGCTGCTCCCCCTCCTCTCCCAGACCCACGGCTGTCACATGGAGGGGCGGGGCTTGTGCCGGCCGGGGGCGGAGTTTCTCAGCACAGCGTTGATCTCTCCCCATAGAGACACAGCGCTGGATGAGCACACAGAGGCAGGATGATACAAAGGCTGGCCCTGAGTGGTGTCACCCTCCAAGAGGGTGTCACCCAGTGTGGGCCTGGGGCCCCCTTCCCACGTGACCCGGCGGCCATCTTGCTGCTCACAGGGCAGCCAGGCCCAAGTAGGCCGCAGGACCTCCTCCAGAGGCCTGCGGCCTAAAGTAATCAAAGCTACCGACGGCGGGCCCCCCCAGTCGGCCGGGCCCCTTACTGCAGCATGGGCTGTAATGCCCTGATGGCGGCCCTGCTGAAAGCTTACTATGAGCCAGCACTAGGTTTTTTATTACGCCGGCGGCGACGGTCCTTACACCTATCTGCAATGATCCACTAATGCTATTAGCTTCTCATCGTGGTCATGTGAAGGTTCTTCATCTGTATCACCACAGCCAACTATAAGAATATCAGTGGCTTTTGGCTCAATTATTATTATTATTATTATTCTTTATTTATAAAGCGCCAGCATATTCCGCAGCGCTGTACAATAAGCACAGTATAGACAGGGTTACAATACATTGAACAACATTTGACAAACAGTACAGGAGGAGATGAGGGCCCTATTCCCGTAGGAACTCACAATCTAGGAGGGTTGGGGTTGGAAACAGGAGGAGAGGACTGTAAGGTGAGAGTGATTGATGGTTGCGTCAGTGAGTTGGGTGGTAGGCTTCCCTAAATAGGAATGTTTTCAGGGAGCGTTTGAAGGAAGAGAAGTTAGGGGAAAGTCTGACAGTACGAGGGAGAGCGTTCCAGAGAGTGGGGCTGCGCGTGAGAAATCCTGCAGTCTATCATGGAAGAGGTGATGCGGGGAGAAGCTAGGCGCAGGTCACTGTTTGACCTTAGGGAGCGGGCTGGGGTGTATTTGGTGATTAGTGAGGACAGGTAGTGGGGAGCTGAGTTAGTGAGGGTTTTGTAGGTAAGGATAAGGATTTTGAACTTAATTCTGCAGTGGATGGGGAGCCAGTGAAGGGACTCGCAGAGGGGAGCGGCAGAGACAGAGCGGCGGGTGAGGTGAATTAGCCTGGCGGAGGCGTTCAGGATGGATTGTAGGGGGGAGAGGTGGGACAGAGGGAGGCCAGATAAGAGATTATTGCAATAGTCGAGTCGGGAGATTACCAGGGCGTGTATGAGTTGTTTTGTGGCGACAGCGGTAAGAAATGGCCGAATTCTGTAAATATTACGCAGTTGATATCGGCAGGAGGAGGAAAGAGACTTGATGTGGGGGATGAAGGAAAGAGCAGAGTCAAGTGTAACTCCAAGACAGCGAACTTGGTTTGATGGGGAGATGGTGATACCCTCCACCGTGATCGAGAAGTCAGGAGGTGGGGCGGCATTAGAGGGAGGAATAAGTAGGAGCTCAGTCTTTGACATGTTGATCTTTAGGTGGTGGGAGGCCATCCAGGAGGAGATGCCAGATAAACAGTCACTGACTTTGGAAAGGACAGGGGGAGAGAGATCAGGGGTAGAGAGGTAGATCTGAGTGTCATCAGCGTAGAGGTGGTAATTAAAGCCAAAGCTGTTGATGATTTTGCCCAGGGAGGAGGTGTAGATGGAAAAGAGCAGAGGACCAAGGACAGAGCCTTGAGGTACACCAACAGATAGAGGCAATGAGGAGGAGTTACCAGCAAAGGACACACAGAAGGACCTGTTGGATAAATAGGAGTCAATCCAAGCAAGTGCAGTGTCACCGAGACCCAGAGAGTTGAGGGTCTGTAGAAGGAGGGTGGTCAACAGTGTCAAAAGCAGCCGAGAGGTCAAGCAGGATGAGAATAGAATAGTGGCCGTGTTTTTTTAGCAGTTAGGAGGTCGTTGGTGACTTTGGTGAGGGCAGTTTCAGTTGAGTGTAGCGGACGGAAGCCAGATTGCAGGGGGTCAAGTAGTGAATTGGAGGACAGGAAGAGGGAGAGGCGGTTGAAGACTAGTTTTCTAAGAGCTTAGAGGTAAAGGGAAGCAGGGATACAGGACGGTAGTTGTGGATGGAGAGTTGGGATCTAGGGATGGTTTCTTTAGTAAAGGGGTAACTAGCGCGTGTTTGAAGGCGGATGGAAAGGAGCCAGTGGAGAGAGATAGGTTGAAGATGTGTGTGAGAGCAGGGGTGAGGGAGGAGGAGAGGGAGGAATTAGATGTGAGGGAATGGGGTCGAGCGGGCACGTGGTGAGATGTGAGGAGGACAATAAGGAACTGACTTCCTCCTCAGTGGTTGGGAGGAAGCGGCAGAGGGTGGCAGATGGACCTGTGGGAGTGGAGGTGGCAGATAACTATCTTGTGTTGGGATGTTGCTTCTGATAGTTAAAGTTTTACTGAGGAAGTAGTCTGCCAGCTCTTGAGCGCTGAAGGCAGCTGAGGGGGAGGTGCAGGTGGGTAGAGGAGGGTGTTGAAGGTGGACCAGAGCCGTTTAGGGTTGGAGGACAGCGTAGATATAAGAGATGAGAAGAAGGATTGTTGGCCAAGTGGAGGGCAGAGGTGTATGACCGGAGAATAAACTTGAAGTGAACAAAATCAGCTTCAGAGCGGGATTTCCTCCAGGCACGCTCTGCGGTGCGGGAGCATCTTTGCAGGTAGCGAGTCTGGAGGGTGTGCCAGGGCTGAAGCTGGCGGCGTGGGGCCTTACAGAGTCGAAGAGGAGCAAGAGTGTCTAGAGCAGAGATAAGCGTAGTGTTGTAGTGATTAGTGGCAGCATCAGGGCAGGTAAAGGATGAGGTATGAGGGAGGTGGTGAAGTAGGTTGGAGAATTGATGGGGGTCCACAGCCTGTAGATTTCTGCGAGTGTGTGTGCGGGGTGGGGGAGCAGGGTGTTTAGGAAGTCCAGATAGGTTGAAAGAGAGAAGGTGGTGGTCAGAGATGGGGAAAGGGCGACAGTTGAACTCAGAAATGGAGCAGAGGTTGGAAAAGACAAGGTCAATAGCGTGACCATCGCGGTGGGTAGGGAGGAGGGAGGATTGTGTGAGTCCAAGGGAGGACGTGAGTGAAAGAAGTTTGGAGGCAGCAGGGGCGGAAGGATCGTCAATGGGAATGTTGAAGTCCCCGAGAACTAGGCATGGAAGATTAGAAGACAGAAAGTGAGAGAGCCAGGTAGCAAAGTGGTCAAAGAACTGGGAGGTTGGTCCGGTGGGCGGTAGATGACTGCCACCCTGAGAGCCAGAGGAGAGAACAGGCGGATGCAGTGTGTCTCGAAGGAGGAGAAGGAGAGGGATGGGGGTGGAGGGAGATGCTGGTAGGTGCAGGTGGGAGAGAGCAGGATTCCGACCCCGCCACCATTTCTCTCACCCGGTCTGGGGGTATGACTCAAGTGTAGACCGCCATGTGAGAGAGCAGCAATGGAGGCCGTGTCAGAGGGAGTTAACCAGGTTTCAGTTAAAGCTAGGAGGTTGAAGGAGTTTGAAAGGAAGAGGTCATGGATTGCTGTGAGTTTGTTGCACACAGAGCGAGCGTTCCAGAGGGCGCAGGAGAAAGAGGACAGGCGCTGAGGGATTATGGGGATGAGGTTGCTGGGCTTGCAGGGAGGTGATTTATGTGCGATGGAGATAGGATGAGAGGGAAGTATTGGATGTGTTGTGGGGCCAGGGTTAGGGGATATGTCACCTGAAGAGAGTAGCAGCAGGAGGGTGAGAAAGAGAAGGTGGGAATGGATTTGTGGGAGTGATTGGCAGCGCGAGAGTTAGAGGGAGACCATGTTCTGAGGAAACAAAGGAGCTCATGCGAGGCCATCATGTGGGACGAGAGGAGGGAGGGAGAGATGCAGATAGTGTAGGGGTCGGTGGTAGAGGGGCAGGAGTTCCATTTAAGGAGAAAAGTAGAAGTAAAGAGTAGAAGCGTGAGAGAAAGCATGATATAGACGTGCGTTTACCCAGAGTAAAAGTGGGCCTTGCAGTTCCTTCCTCCAGTCCCGCAACTCCAGGAAACAACTCTGGCTGTCCACTTAAAAATGCCACTGAACTCCAGGAAACAACTCTGGCTGTCCACTTAAAAATGCCACTGAACTCCAGGAAACAACTCTGGCTGTCCACTTAAAAATGCCACTGAACTCCAGGAAACAACTCTGGCTGTCCATTTAAAAATGCCACTTGCAAATGACACTCAGAGCCTGGCTCAAAGAGCCTGGGATAGTAGTGATATAGGGCGGGCTGATTGCATTCAGGCAGTTAGAAGGTAAACACCTGAAGCTGGATGGGCTGTGTCAATAGGGTAGGAGATTCACATGCTAATTAGCAAAGCAAATGGTGGAGAAAAACAAAAATAAATATAAATAAAAAATAGAAAATACCAATATGCAGGCGATCAGATGAGATGTGGGTGTCTGAATAATGGGTGATAATGTCTTACCAGCAAAAGTATGCAGGCGATCAGATGAGATGTGGGTGACTGTGGATGATGGGTGATAATGTCCTACCTGTGGAGAGAGGAGACACAGGACTTAGGGATCGTGATGGCGTAGGGGATCTTGGATGAAGCTCCAGGAAACAACTCTGGCTGTCCACTTAAAAATGCCACTTGCAAATGACACTCAGAGCCTGGCTCAAAGAGCCTGGGATAGTAGTGATATAGGGCGGGCTGATTGCATTCAGGCAGTTAGAAGGTAAACACCTGAAGCTGGATGGGCTGTGTCAATAGGGTAGGAGATTCACATGCTAATTAGCAAAGCAAATGGTGGAGAAAAACAAAAATAAATATAAATAAAAAATAGAAAATACCAATATGCAGGCGATCAGATGAGATGTGGGTGTCTGAATAATGGGTGATAATGTCTTACCAGCAAAAGTATGCAGGCGATCAGATGAGATGTGGGTGACTGTGGATGATGGGTGATAATGTCCTACCTGTGGAGAGAGGAGACACAGGACTTAGGGATCGTGATGGCGTAGGGGATCTTGGATGAAGCTCCAGGAAACAACTCTGGCTGTCCACTTAAAAATGCCACTTGCAAAAAAATTCCATGGAGACCACATAATAGTTCATGCTGCTTTTGCTGATACACCTCTGGTGCTGCAGTGACTCAAAATGGCAGTTTGAGCCATCTCTTTCTGCCCCAAAGAATACAGAAGGTGATCATGTAGATACTCTTTTCATCCAGCTTGCACTGTAATAAGGCATGTCTAGCATAAACAAGTGTAGCGCTCACTCCCGGAGGAGCCACTGAATAAACCTTGGGTTAGTCTCTCCGCACTAGGGAATAAATATACACCAGCACTGTTGTGGATTTTATAAATTATATACTTTACTGGTCTCAATAAAGCGGCATATATAATGTAAGCACAGTATAGAGAAAACAGGATTTCATAATGCGAGAAACGCGCAGCGGTAAAAGAAAAGTTTAACCCCTTCGTCTCTGGAGTGTAAGTCCCGTGCAGGTTATGTCCCAAAAAGTGTGTGTGTGTGAGCTCAGGTACCCAGGTACTATATTCGACTGGCCAGTGAATGGATTTAATAAATCTTCGACTAGTCACGTTGGGGCCCTGTAGGTTTAAGCAATACTACAGCGTGCTTCGTTAAACTTTGACTGTGGCCTGGAAGGCCTCTCACCCATCCGCCAGACAATCTGTTCCGCTGCCTGATCAAGGATGTCTCTCCGCTGGATTATACTGGGATCCTGTGCCACTGGATCTGCTTCTCCTGCTTGTCCGTCTTCTACAACAAGCTCTACGGCCTACCACCTGCACTCCCAGTGGATCATCGCGGTCTCCTTACTCGGGGTCTAATCTGGAACTCTGTGTCTGTGCAAAACCTCTCAGCGGTGGATTACTAGGTCTCTGGAAAGTCACTGTATCGATCCCCAGTGTCGGCAAGGCAGCACCTGCTCTCCGGCCTGGTAACAATCGCTCAAAGTCTCACGTGCGTCTTACTCTGTTCACCGCTCGGCTCACACTGGCTCTCCTTCGGACGAGGCTGCGGATGTCCTTTCCTCCTTCCCCACCCACTTCCTGTCTCTGCCCAAAACATGCTGGAAAACATAGTCCCATTGTGTCCAGTATAGTTTACAATGCGCTGTCTCCCTCTGGTGGCCAATATAAGTAAATGCAGCAGAACACAGTCTTTTCAAAGCCAGCGCTACACTCTCCCCCCTAAACTCTTGGGTCCTCTCAAGGGTGTGTAACGGGTACATGTATCGGTCAGACATAACACAGCATAACATAACATAACAGTTCTCACTTTAACCTATATATTCAGGGCTGACAACAGGCAGCAAATATCCTCAATCTCACCTAAACCCCTAGACACCTCTACAAGTAGGGCTGACACTTCAGGAAACCTCCCCACAGTTGTTACAGCTTCCTTCGTGCTATGTCCTGGTGAATCATATGTGAGTCTCTGAGAGGGTCGTACTGAACGTTTAGGCTCAAATTTTTCAGGACCCCCTTCAGTCGGGAGAGCTGACTCCACAGGCTCAATTCTCTCTCCTGCAGACTGAGTAGATACATCTTCGGTGTATGAACCTTCCAGGGAAGGCATAGAACTGTGATCTATGGATATTTCCTCTAGAACTTCAGGAACTTCCGAGGTCTCAGGTACTTCAGGTGCTTGAGTCATAACTTCAGAAATATCAGGCTCTAAATAACACAGAATATTAAGGGTTATAATATTTAATATGTGGGTAAAAGCTTCTTGATCCAAGGAGAAATCTGACTGCCATTCTGGGGTCAAGAAGGAATTTTTTCCCGGTATGTTGCATATTTCAGACTGGGTTTTTTACCTTCTTTTGGATCAACAGCAGTAGGTTATGTGGGAGAGGCTGAACCCGATGGCCGCATGTCTTTTTTCAGCTTATATAACTATTTAACTATGTAACTCTCACCCCGGTCAGAGACCGACTTGACGCCCTCGGACTCAGGTGTCCACGCCCAGCTCAGACACCAGCCTTCTTCGTCACTGTCTTCTTCACTCTCTCTAACGGAACATAACTGATGAGACTGAGTAATAGAAGTCGGACGAGATATAGGCGAACCAGGCAAAGAGAACTTGTCTCCAATCGGTACTCGTACAGTCTTTCCTGACCGTAGGACCTTCTCCGTCCCTTCCATTCTCCTCAGCTTTCTCACTTCTGTAGTGGCTCTCTGTTCTCTGACCCTCCGTGGAGAGGCCGGTCGTAACATCGAGTGTGCCTTCTTAGGAGCAGGACTCTCTTCTGTCACCAGTGGGGTTAAGAGGTGTCTCAACACGTCAGTGTTCATCCCCACTATCATAGAGCTTCGATTAGCTCCTGAGGGACTTGGACACACAATGGCCAACATGTCACATACTCCCGGTTGTCCAGCGATTTCTGAACTGAATTCTAGCTTCACCTGTACATATCCATCATAGGAAAATCTTTCAGTCCCCATACCCCAGATTTCAAGATCCTTCAACTTCTTCAGGGGTATATGCTTCAAATATTTCTGATAGAAATCTCGGTAAATCAGCGTTACTTGAGCGCCCGAATCTAGAAGAGCCTTAGTGTAGACTCCTTCCACTTGAACCGGGATGATGGGCGAAGGACCTATCAACTTGTCAGGGAACTTCTTTGTAGCAGCAGGAGATGTAGACCCAGTCTGTTGTACTCTAACCATCGTCCTCATACGTGGCGACTGCGGGCGTACATTGTCTCCCCGTGACGTAGGACCGGGCCTCCAGGGAGAGGATCTCCTAGTTCTAGCAGGCACATATAAGGACCCTCCCCGTCTCCTTTCCGGGCACTGAGCCTTGAAATGGCCGAATTCCCCACAGGCAAAACATCTTCCCAACGAGGATGAGGGCACACTTTCTTCCTGTGGCTCATTTAAAATTCCCCTGTCGGAGGCCACGGCAACCGCTGCTGTTCGTACATCTGAGAGAGACCTCTGTATTTCAGTCTGCATTTCTGCTACTTTCAAGATTGCCCGGCATAGATCCGTGTGTGTCTGTTCCATCTTAACTTGGGCTTCTTGTACTTTCTTGAGAGTCGTTTGTATCTCACCATACACCTGGTTTTACAACTTTTGGGTTATCTCCGGCTCATATGTCTCTTCCTGATCATCTTCATCTGATGAACACTCGTTGTACCCTATGGGTTGCGCATAGACCTTTTCTCCCCTTCTTGCAAGCTTCTCTTCCAGAAGGGCTTCTTCTTCCCAAACAATTCGAATCAGTTCTAGGTAATTTAACTCTTTATTACCTTCTCGAGTCTTTAATTGCAACATCACAGGGTCTAAGGGTAAAGCACCTTTCAATATCTGCCGCATTCTAACCTGATCTACTGTAGTGGGGTCTGTTCCTTTCTTCAACAGTACTTGGTACAGTATCTTATCCAGGCGCCTCATGTATTCTGTCATCTTCTCACCCTTTTGCTGGTAAGTATGTTCATACTGGTACATGAGCTCAGCAGCCTTTTCCGTTCGCCCAAAGACTTCCTGTAATATGTTCAGGTAATCTAGAGCAGTACAGTCTCGCTTACTCAGCTTCAGATTCCTGACAGCCTCTGATGCAGGTCCCTTCAAGCTCTTATTAATTCTTTGCTTCTTCTGCGCTTCAGAGACGTCCCACTCATCCAGAGCCTGCATCGCCTGTTCCACCCATTCTTCGAAGGTTTCTTCTCCCACCGGAGTTGGCAAGTTTCCTGAAAATTTTTCCAACTTCCGATATCCGAAGCTGATGTAAGAAGGGTGGGCCCTCTGACACTTAACTACGAGGTCACCAATAGCAGCAATGGACTCTGGCCTGATCATGGCCAGTGGGCTGGATGCAGGAATATTCGCGGAATCACCATGTGGCTTACTTGGCTGGATCAGACGAACTTCCACGTCGTCGGTTAGCTGCATACTCACGCCATGAAAACACACGGGAACACCCTTTCTCCACTCAAAAAGAACATACGTGTGAGAAGTCTCTGGGTTCACTTTCATGTCCGCTAGAAACCCCCGCTGATCAGGTGCCAATGCTGCCACGGCCCAGCGGATTTGTTCTTCTGCCCAGGTGCCTGCAGGAATATCCATTACTACACTCAACTCTAACTGGCCTCCCTGTGCTTTACACCACTCTGCTGCTTCGTCTGGATCCATATTTAACCCTTTAAATGTGGTTTAATCTAGAGACTGTATCCCGGACGAGCCCCCACGTGTAGCGCTCACTCCCGGAGGAGCCGCTGAATAAACCTCGGGTTGGTCTCTCCACACTAGGGAATAAATATACACCAGCACTGTTGTGGATTTTATAAATTATATACTTTACTGGTCTCAATAAAGCTGCATATATAATGTAAGCACGGTATATAGAAAACAGAATTTCGTAATGCGAGAAATGCGCAGCGGTAAAAGAAAAATTTAACCCCTTCGTCTCTGGACTGTAAGTCCCGTGCAGGTTATGTCCCAAAAAGTGTGTGTGTGTGAGCTCAGGTACCCGGGTACTATATTCGACTGGCCAGTGAATGGATTTAATAAATCTTCGACTAGTCACGTTGGGGCCCTGTAGGTTTAAGCAATACTGCAGTGTGCTTCGTTAAACTTTGACTGTGGCCTGGAAGGCCTCTCACCCATCCACCAGACAATCTGTTCCGCTGCCCGATCAAGGACGTCTCTCCGCTGGATTATACTGGGACCCTGTGCCACCAGATCCGCTTCTCCTGCTTGTCCATGTTCTACAACAAGCTCTACGGCCTACCGCCTGCACTCCCAGTAGATCATCGCGGTCTCCTTACTCGGGGTCCAATCTGGAACTCTGTGTCTGTGCAAAACCTCTCAGCGGTGGATTACTAGGTCTCTGGCAAGTCACTGTATCGATCCCCAGCGTTGGCAAGGCAGCACCTGCTCTCCGGCCTGGTAACAATCGCTCACAATCTCACGTGCGTCTTACTCTGTTCACCGCTCGGCTCACACTGGCTCTCCTTGACAACGAGGCTGCGGATGTCCTTTCCTCATTCTCCACCCACTTCCTGTCTCTGCTCCAAAGCATGCTGGAAAACATAGTCCCATTGTGTCCAGTATAGTTTACAATGCGCTGTCTCCCTCTGGTGGCCAATATAAGTAAATGCAGCAGAACACAGTCTTTTCAAAGCCAGCGCTACACAAGTGTAGAAATCTGTGCTTTGGGCAGTTTTTGTAAAACAAGGGTAGGATCAAGTTCAAAGTGTACATCTCCTGCAACAGATAATATTGGACCCTCAATCACATCACTATAGCCACTGAGGATTTACTGTTTTGTCAGTGGCCTAGTTAGGGATTTCACAGACTGATTATCAATATTAGAGATGTGCATGACGATTTTTTTTTCTTTTTGATTTTTTAATTTGGGCTTTTTTTTCGGACCATTATTGTGCCGTTTCATTCCGTTTTGGAATTTCGGATAGATTCAGAATTTCAGATCAAATCGGAATTTTGTTTTTATGGGTTATTTCTATCTTTTGGATCCCTTAGTTTTTGTCGGTTATTTTGTATTTTGTATTGATTTGTATTTCGTTTTTATGAGGTATTTTGTTTTTATTTGGTTGTTGCAGAATGGGAAACAGATTACCACCAATAAAATGAAAGTCTCTTTACTTATTTATTTTTTAGGATCTTTGGGGATTTTTGGGTGAAAGTTTAGGTTTCCTAATGAATTTTAAAATAACAAGGATTTTTATCACATAACTTTCAATGTAAAAAAAATATTCACAAACTATAAATAAGTATGAGCGCAAAAAGACACAATACAGGGTATAACAGCACAGAAGTTGGAATAGGTATTGCTCTACATCAACCACACACAAGTACCCTCTATCCGAGGTATACATCAAAGTTCATCCAAAGTTCTCCCACTGATGGAGCACTATTTGGTCTTTTCAATGTTATTTTAGATAAGATGGCCTCAAAAAAAGCACAATAAAATAGTGCAAAACTGTTAGATACAGATGGTTTCACATAATTAAAGGAAAATTTCACTAATGTGGTTAAGAGCCTAAGTCTGACAGGCTCAAATCTTAGCACTTTTGGATCCGTACAGGCGATCCCCCCTTCTTGTTCTTTATCTTCCCTCATGTTCTTAGAATCCTCTCTCATAGGAGGGTTATATCCCTCAAAGATACAGAGAGAATGCTTAGTGCATACAGCCTGGATCATAACAAGGGGTGTAGAGTACAGAAAAGTAGATTACTCACATGTTAAAGTGCATGTACCGGCACTTGTTAGCAGACAGCCAGTGATTTAAGAGAGCACTGGACCTCTAGTCCCATGGACATGATGTTCAATTTAAAAATTTACTCGTAAGAATTAGATGTCTTAAGAATTCCAGCAGCGAAGGGGTTAAAATAAGTTAGGAAACCTAAACTTTCACTACAAAAATCGCGAAAAATGCCTAAAAAATCCAAAATAAACCTGAAATGGCTTATTGTTTGCAAGTGAAAAAAAAATTACGGATAAATAATTATTTAATGCATTAGTCCTAGCAGAAACAGGCACTTCACACATTGTATTTCAGCGTGCCTGACCTATGTGAAACATGCATCAGACGCGCTAGTTAGCTACTACTGGCTCCCAACTTTATTTATGCTAGTATTTGTATAAAGGTTGTTAAGCCTGCCCACAGGGTAGTCTATTGTTGTTGTCGCCAGCTCTGAATTCATATTTGTTTTTCAATGTACTATCCAAGAGTATCTCCATATATAAATGCATTTGTAACGCATCCGCCGTCGTCCCATCCACAACAGGAGGGCCACGTGAGCAGCTGTGATGGGTGCGCACAGCTGACAGCATTACAAAGGCATATATATATTAGAGCAGGTTCCTCTTCCCTCTTAGATTAAAGCTCACAGGAACAGGACCCCTCTTAGATTGTAAACTCATGGGGCCAGGACCCCTTAGATTGTAAGCTCATGGGGTCAGGACCCCTTAGATTGTAAACTCATGCGACCCCTTAGATTGTAAATTCATGCGACTCCTTAGATTGTAAGCTCATGGGACCCCTTAGATTGCAAACTCATGGGACCCTATAGATTGCAAACTCATGGGACCCCTTAGATTGTAAGCTCATGGGTAGTGATGGGCAGAACACTCCCATGTTCGGTTTGCATTCGAACACGAACATTTGAAAAAGTTTGGATTCGAACGCGAACACGATTCCGACTCAATGCAAGTCAATGGGACTCGAACGTTCGATTTTTAGAGTGCCCTCCAAGAGGGCATATATGCAAGATGTTTGCCATAAAAGGTGTATGGGGGTCCGGGTAGTGCCCTGGGGGACAGGAATGTTTTTAAAGGGAATGGGAATGTTTTTAAAGGAACAGTGATTTTTCCATGAAATAAAGGTTAAGAAAAAAAACAAAAAAAATTCCTTCAAATATTGTGCCTAAGATGTCCCCATAACCTGCCCGTGAAGTGGCTTATTTGTAGGATGTATAGAAACATTTTTAAAGGAAAAAAATGGGTGGCGGAGCTGGACAGGGAGGTTAATGGCCGCATCTCTCTGGAGCTCCGTAAACCACGAGTGATAAAAGCTGCCTTTTGGAGTTTACCCAACAGACTTACTCATTTGCCGGGATGGGTGAAGGTCCGTGGAACCTGATACTGGCTGTTTTTTCCTGATGGACACCCTGTCGCTCTGCTGCCCGGTCCGTTGCTGTTCTGCGGCATAGAGGACGCAGCCATTGTGGAAGCCTTCAGAGGAGGTTGCGCCTCTTGCCTGCTGCTGATCGAGAGGGGGCGGCCTGATTCCTTTGAGGAGATGCACCTGTGTTGCGCGCAGTTCCCCCCACCTATGGGGATTTTTTAACCCGATACGCGGCTGTTCTTGGGCCAGTACGCCGGGTGTGTGCGGTACCTCCTGGGAGCTCTGACCGGAGTCGTGTCAATCGAAGTGGACGACGTTTGAGGAGTCATACCCCTCCCGATTACGCTGGGCAAACGGAGCGACCACCTAGACCCGGCGACACCATCAGCCTTCCGCACTCTCTACCGAGCCATGCAGGACTGCAGACCGGTGTCAAATTTCAGCAGATAGCCGAAGCAACCTACCTGGACTGAACGTCCACCCTTCTTGTCCTTGGAGGCTGCCAGACTGGTAAGCGACCGTTCCCAAACCTACTCGTCGGGGGGGTGAGCCCCGGCTGAAACTAGACTGCTGCCTCGACTGTTGTCCGCTAGTAGCCCACTTGAAGGAGCGGAGAGGGGATCTACCTTCTGCCTACTGGAGCTCTGTGAGGTTGGCCCGTACTGCGGCCTACACGCACGAGGGGTCCTGGGCAGCGACCCTTTCGGAGGAGAGTGGACTTCCCCGAGCTGACAGACATCTCCTGCATTTTTCGCACAGGCTCCGCCTTCGCACTGTAAACGGGAGATCCTTCTCGATGATCAGGGCGGGTGATACTTCTGAGGGAATAGAGGGGGTTGCTACTCGCTGCTCGGAGGCCCCGACCCGCAGGACGAGGGCCTGTCTTCTGATCCCCCTTTTCCGAGAGGATCTGGAGCCGCTGGCTGCTCCCTCGTCATAACTTTGTATACTCGCAGCCGGGAACGGCGGCATCTTCTCCGATGTCAGAAAGAAAATTATAATTTTTTTTTCTTTCCCTCTTTCCCACCAACACAATTTTTCCAGGTGGCTCATACTGGACACCCACCTATTATAAAATCTCTTATACGTTCTCAAACCTGCACATTTAATTTTTCTCACTTTTTCGGGTAGACCCTGCGCGCTCCACTAATTTTGTGCACTTTTTACCCTGAACACCCAATATTTCTAAATTTTTCGGGTGGACCCTGAGCAGCCCACCAATTTTGTGTACTTTTTACTAGGGATGAGCGGTTTGGGTTCGGACAGTTCGGAGTTCGGCCCGAACTTAGCCTGTTCGGGTAGATTGCGAACTCCGAACATTTCCGGGTGTTCGGCACATGTTCGAGTCCACAATGCATCACAATGGCCCACAATGCATTTTCCCACTGGCCTGAAGCTCGTAATTGGCTACAGCCTTGCACCTGACCACAGGTCTGGTGCAAGACAGGTTCAACAGTAGACATGTGCATTCGTTTTAGTACTAAAACGATTTAGTCCGAATTTTGAGATTATTTAGTTTTCGTATGACTCAAGAGATACGAAACTGCTCAGTACAAAAACCGAAAGAAACTAAAATAAAATGCACTACATTTTAGTTTCAGTCCTTTTTGTGATATTACATTGAGGAGTGAAGGAGACCAGCAATGAAGAGTGCAACATCCGAAGTTCTGCACCCTCCACATGCCAATGCAGTAGGATGTTCTATTCAGAGAGCGGCATTAATTAATGCAGGAGGATGTTCTATACATTATACAGAGAGGGGTATTAATTAATGCAGGTGGATGTTGTATACATTATACAGAGAGGGGTATAAATTAATGCAGGTGGATGTTGTATACATTATACAGAGAGGGGTATAAATTAATGCAGGAGGATGTTATAAACATTTTACAGAGAGGAGCAATTTTTTTTTTAGCCCTTTAAATCCAGTGGCTGTGAGCGCTGAGATCGGCTGCTTGTTATATTATCTCTCAGTTCAATGTATCAGGCTCAGCTGTTACAGTAACTGACTGTAACAGCGCTCAGAGTTTCAGTAAAACAAGGAAATAATATTGTTCTAACCTCTTATATATAAAAATATTATTTACTAGTTTTACTGAAACTCTGAGCGCTGTGATGAGCAGCAGTCAGTTACTGTAACAGCTTTGCCTGACACGGGGCAGTATTACAATGTTGGTGCTAACTTAACCAGAGCTGTTGTAAACTGAAAACCTCCATAGGCTATAATGGCTCTGGGAAGTTTACAACAGCTCTGGTTAAGTTAGCACCAGCTATGTAATATGGTCCATATTGTGCTGAGAGTGAGAGATACTGTAACAAGCAGCGATCTCAGCCCTCTGAGGAGCCACTACAATAGTAAATGTATCCACTGGTTTTCGGATGAATGAAATTAATTTTTCATACTAAAGAGCTGAAAACAAATTTCTTTAGCAACTAAATAAATTGCATTTTAGGACTAATCCATTAGTTCAAAACGAAATTTTGTGCTGTGCACATGTCTATTCAACAGTATGCCAATCACCGCTCAGAGTCCTGATTGGGCAAATTTTGCCCAATCATGGGCTCACAGAGCTAAGTCCCGCAGCACACTATATAACATTTCCACGCGCCGATTCTGCACGCATTTCAAAGGAAATTTCAGAGGAGATTGTTGTGTGTTGTTACTGCCGGTCTGCCACGCTACTGGGGGGGTCTGGGGGGGGTCTCATTTCTACAAAATATCAGGGAATTGATATGTGTGTCTTGTCACTGTGCCAGCAAGTTTTTTTGGGGTCACTAATTTCTTTAAAACATTTGTGAATTGAGTTGATCTTCTGTGTCTTGTCACACAGCCAGTACCAAGCAGTATTTTGGGGCTCACTAATTTCTTTAAAACATTTGTGAATTGAGGTGATCTGTGTCTTGTCACACATCCAGTACCACACAGTATTTTGGGGCTCACTAATTTCTACAAAATATTTGGGAATTGTTATAATCCGTGTGTTCTCACTGGCTGCCACCCATCAAGGGGTCTCACTGATTTATAAGAGGTTTCACTGCCACCCATCAAAGGGTCTCACTGATTTATAAGAGGTTTCACTGCCACCAATCAAAGGGTCTCACTGATTTATAGGAGGTTTCACTGCCACCCATCAAAGGGTCTCACTGATTCATAGGAGGTTTCACTGCCACCCATCAAAGGGTCTCACTGATTTATAGGAGGTTTCACTGCCACCCATCAAAGGGTCTCACTGATTTAAAGGAGGTTTCAGTGCCACCCATAAAAGGGTCTCACTGATTTATAGGAGCTTTCACTGCCACCCATCAAAGGGTCTCACTGATTTATTGGAGGTTTCACTGCCACCCATAAAAGGGTCTCACTGATTTATAGGAGGTTTCACTACCACCCGTCAAAGTGTCTCACTGATTTATAGGAGGTTTCACTGCCACCCATCAAAGGGTCTCACTGATTTATAGGAGGTTTCACTGCCACCCATCAAAGGGTCTCACTGATTTATAGGAGGTTTCACTGCCACCCATCAAGGGGTCTCACTGATTTATAAGAGGTTTCACTGCCACCCAAAGGGTCTCACTGATTTATAGGAGGTTTCACTGCCACCCATCAAAGGGTCTCACTGATTTATAAGAGGTTTCACTGCCACCCATCAAAGGGTCTCACTGATTTATAGGAGGTTTCACTGCCACCCATCAAAGGGTCTCACTGATTTATAGGAGGTTTCATTGCCACCCATCAAAGGGTCTCACTGATTTATAGGAGGTTTCACTGCCACCCTCAGGGGTCTCACTGATTTATAGGAGGTTTCACTGCCACCCATCAAAGGGTCTCACTGATTTATAGGAGGTTTCACTGCCACCCATCAAAGGGTCTCACTGATTTATAGGAGGTTTCACTGCCACCCATCAAAGGGTCATTATTTTGGGGCTCACTAATTTCTTTAAAACATTTGTGAATTGAGGTGATCTGTGTCTTGTCACACAGCCAGTACCACGCAGTATTTTTGGGGTCACTAATTTCTACAAAATATTTGGGAATTGTTATAATCCGTGTGTTCTCACTGGCTGCCACCCATCAAGGGGTCTCACTGATTTATAAGAGGTTTCACTGCCACCCATCAAAGGGTCTCACTGATTTATAGGAGGTTTCACTGCCACCCATCAAAGGGTCTCACTGATTTATAGGAGGTTTCACTGCCACCCATCAAAGGGTCAGTATTTTGGGGCTCACTAATTTCTTTAAAACATTTGTGAATTGAGGTGATCTTCTATGTCTTGTCACACAGCCAGTACCATGCAGTATTTTGGGGCTCACTAATTTCTTTAAAACATTTGTGAATTGAGGTGATCTGTGTCTTGTCACACAGCCAGTACCACGCAGTATTTTTGGGGTCACTAATTTCTACAAAATATTTGGGAATTGTTATAATCCGTGTGTTCTCACTGGCTGCCACCCATCAAGGGGTCTCACTGATTTATAAGAGGTTTCACTGCCACCCATCAAAGGGTCTCACTGATTTATAAAAGAGGTTTTACTGCCACCCATCAAAGGGTCTCACTAATTTATAGGAGGTTTCACTGCCACCCATCAAAGGTCTCACTGATTTATAGGAGGTTTCACTGCCACCCATCAAAGGGTCTCACTGATTCATAGGAGGTTTCACTGCCACCCATCAAAGGGTCTCACTGATTTATAGGAGGTTTCACTGCCACCCATCAAAGGGTCTCACTGATTTATAGGAGGTTTCACTGCCACCCATCAAAGGGTCTCACTGATTTATAGGAGGTTTCACTGCCACCCATCAAAGGGTCTCACTGATTTATAGGAGGTTTCACTGCCACCCGTCAAAGTGTCTCACTGATTTATAGGAGGTTTCACTGCCACCCGTCAAAGGGTCTCACTGATTTATAGGAGGTTTCACTGCCACCCATCAAGGGGTCTCACTGATTTATAAGAGGTTTCACTGCCACCCATCACAGGGTCTCACTGATTTATAGGAGGTTTCACTGCCACCCATCACAGGGTCTCACTGATTTATAGGAGGTTTCACTGCCACCCATAAAAGGGTCTCACTGATTTATAGGAGGTTTCACTGCCACCCATCAAAGGGTCTCACTGATTTATAGGAGGTTTCACTGCCACCCATCAATGGGTCTCACTGCATTTTAAGAGGTTTCTGCGAATTATAATCTGTGTCTTGTCACTGTTGCCAGCTATCAGGGTGTCTCACTGAGTTATACCAGAGTTCTGTAAATCTTAAATCTTTATACAATAGTTGAATCAGAGTTCTGTATATATTTAATCTATATATCACTCACAATGTCTGAAAGAACAAAAAGGACAGGCAGACGCTCCCAGACACAGATAAGAGGGCAAGCAGCCCCTGTGTTGGGAGGCTGTGCCTCTGGTCGTGGTGGACGTGGTGCATCCTCTGCAGGGGCACGCTTGTCCTTTATAACTGTTGCTGGCCGTCTTCTTAACCCTACAGCAACATACAGAGGATTTGGTGGATTGGTTAGCCAGGCCATCCTCATCCTCCGAGTCCTCTGCCAGCCAGGCTTCTAGTGCTTTACAGTCCACCTCAGCTGCCAAAGCATCTAATGCAGCCTCCATGTCCACAGCTACTCCTGCCGTAGACTCGCTATCACACACAGAGGAGTCAGCTGAATTGTTTGACTACAATGACAGTGACATGCTGCTTGAGGATGCGCAGCAAGTACAGTGCTCTGATTCAATCTCTGAGGTTGAGGAAGGGAGTATAATCAACCTAGAGGAAGGGGGTGCCAGTGTTGACACACAAATAACTGGCACTCATGTTGCCCCAGCAGCTGCAGCATACTGCCAAGTTGGCTCCAGTGACGAGGAGATAGGGGGAGAAGATGACATTGATGATGAGGTCACTGACTCCACCTGGGTGCCAGATCGAACTGAGGAATCAAGTCAGGAGGAGGGGGAGGAGGAGGAGGAGGCACAGCAAACATGAGGCACAATATCCTCTGTGACCAATCGTAGCACTAGCCAGTCCAAGGCATCATATGTCAGAGCTGCTCTGGTGCAGAGCGCTGTTGTCTCAAAGAACACATGCAGGAACTCTGCTGTCTGGGAGTTCTTTAAGAAATGTGCAGCAGACCCCACCGTTGCTATTTGTATTCTATGTCAGAGGAGGCTGAAGCGTGGGATAAACACCGGACACTTGAGTACTGTCACGGTGGCCCCCCCGTGCCCCCCGTACCCCCCGGCGCCTGGCAGCAGCTTCCTCGCTGCTCGCTGACCAGTGATATCGCGGTCGGTTCCGCACATGTGGGACGCTGGGGGGCGGGGCCTGGCGTGCTGACGCGGACCCGCCAGGTTTAAAGCCCAGACTCACAGAGACGCCGGTGCCCTGACGTGGTAGTTACTTCCCGCAGAGCTCTTGTGTATTTTTGGCTAACAAACTATTCTGTGTATGACCCTTGGCATTGGCTAACGAACCATTCTGTGTATGACCCTTGGCATTGGCAAACGAACCATTCTGTGTATGACCCTTGGCATTGGCAAAGGAACCATTCTGTGTATGACCCCTGGCATTGGCAAACGAGCCATTCTGTGTGTGATCCTTGGCATTGGCGAACGAACCATTCTGTGTATGACCCTTGGCATTGGCGAACGAACCATTCTGTGCATGACCCCTGGTATTGGCATTAACTCTTCTAATTCTGGTACTGAGGTCAGTCTGTGTGGCACCCTAAGCACACATCAGACTACCCCTTATATTGTTAGGGTCTTGGGAAGAGCTAACTATTCTAAGGTCTTGTGTATAGTTCTAGTGTTATTCTTTGTGGATACACTATCTTGTCAAATTCTGTGTCTGTCTAGTCGTGCCGACCATTCAAGGATCGGAAGGGTAGAGAGTGTCCTGCGTATAGGGACCACTAGTCAGGTAATCAGAGGATCCGTGACATTACGTCAGGGCCAATGGATCCCGCAGACCTCTCTAATCAGTTGACACGTATTGCAGCCAGACAAGAAGAGCAGGACCATAGGATGGACCAGATTGCTCTTGCCCTGCAAACCCTGTTAAATCGATCCAATACTGGAACTGCAAGCCCTCCAGACCCAGTATTGCCTAGGGTCAGTTCGGCCGCTCCCGAGGGATGTAGGCTCAGTATGAAGGCACCCTTACGCTATGATGGAACACCAAATTTATGCCGGGGTTTTTTGACCCAACTCGAGATCTTGTTCGAGAACAATCCAGGGTCCTGTATGTCTGATAAAGCCAAAGTAGGCTATCTGATTAATCATTTAACTGAAAAAGCTTTATTATGGGCCACGCCCTTGTGGGAAATAAGAAACCCATCATCTATGACTATGAGGGTTTTACCTCTGAGTTAAAGCGTACCTTTGACCTCTAGAAGGGCTACCAATGCGGGTAGGTCCTTGTTTCACATTAAACAAGGTAATAGGAGGGTCTCCGACTATGCCATAGAGTTTAAGACTTTGGCTTCTGAGGTGCTCTGGCCGAACGACGTTTTAACCTTAGCCTTTACCGAAGGCCTGAACGAGGCTTTTATGTTTGAGCTGGCTCCCTTAAAATTACCAGAACATCTGGACCATTTGGTTGATTTTTGCATTGCCATGGACGATCAAATTAGGGAAAGGAGACACCCCAGAGACAGACCCAGAAGGGTCCTGCCTCCTTTACCCTTATTACCCAGACACACCAGTACGTCAGGTAACCCGGAGACCGCAAAAACTGATGTGCCGGTCGTTGAACCTATGCAGATAGGAAAAACAGGTATTTCAGAGGCAGAAAGAGCTCACAGAAGAGAAAGGGGGCTCTGCTTTTATTGTGCCGGGGCAGATCATTTCCGCCTTCAATGTCCTCAGAGACCCAGGGGTAGCAGGGGTGAGAATGGCAAATCGGGTCAAAGAACAGTTAATACCCAGGTTATCGGTTCTCTGTATGCCTCCTTTGTGGATAATGAAAAAAAAAAATCCCGGATTCTGGTACCCATCTCCCTAACCTGGGAGGGGGTTCACCTCGAGACTGAGGCATTCCTAGACTCTGGAGCCTCAGGTAATTTTATGGACAGATGTTTTGCCGCCAAAAACCTCTTACCTCTGGTTCTAAAGGAGAGGCCTCTAATGGTGGAAGCCATAGACGGAAAACCCCTGTCATGTCCCCATATCACTCACGACACTATTGATGTATGCATGAAAACAGGAGTTTTGCACCGTGAAACCATACGATTTCAGATTATCGACTCTCCCTCATGTCCTGTCGTTCTTGGGTTTCCATGGTTAACAGAGCATAACCCGGTGATTGATTGGGTCCAGCGAGACATAAAATGTTGGGGTCCTAGTTGCCAGTCAAAGTGCCTGGGCAGGGTCAATGTGATTGGTAGCCTCAATATTGCCACAGCACCTCCTTTGTCCACCGAAGTCCCTGAATGTTATCTGGCGTTAAAGGAGGTGTTCTCTAAAGCCAGGACTGAGGCCTTACCGCCACATCGTCCATATGACTGTGCTATAGAGCTACTCCCTGGTACTATGCCTCCTAGAGGACACGTATACCCTTTGTCACAAAAGGAAAACGACATTATGGAGGAATATATAAGGGAGAATCTAGAGCGAGGATTCATCAGACGATCCTCCTCTCCAGCAGGAGCAGGTTTCTTTTTCGTCTCCAAAAAAGAGGGAGACCTGCGACCTTGCATCGATTATAGAGGTTTGAATAGGATAACCATAAGAAATGCATATCCCATACCTCTTATAACAGAATTATTCGACAGACTAAAAGGGCCCGTATATACACGAAGCTCGATTTACGCGGAGCCTACAACCTAGTAAGGGTTAAAAAGGGGCATGAATGGAAAACGGCTTTTAATACACGTAGCGGGCATTATGAATACCTAGTGATGCCCTTTGGATTATGTAACGCGCCAGCCGTTTTTCAGGACCTCATAAACGACACCCTAAGGGACTTTCTGCAAGCGTTCGTCATAGTGTATCTGGATGACATCCTGATATACTCTCCTGATAAGGAAACCCATCACGCCCATGTGCAACAAGTGTTGAGGAAGCTATTGAAGGCTGGGTTATATTGTAAATTAGAAAAATGCTTATTCGACATAGAAACAGTGCACTTCCTTGGGTATATAATAACCCCTGAGGGTTTTCAAATGGATCCTAAAAAACTCTCAGCAATCCTCGACTGGCCTCTACCCCAAGGGCTTAAAGCCATCCAGAGGTTTCTGGGGTTTACCAATTACTATCGGAGATTCATTAAAGACTTTTCAGCCTTGGTAGCCCCCCTCACGGCTATGACAAAGAAAGGGGTGGGAAATCAGAAATGGACACCCCAGGCCAGTCAAGCCTTTGAGGCACTCAAACAGGCATTCACTACTGCCCCTGTTCTCCGACATCCAGATCCGGCTCTGCCTTTCCAAGTTGAAGTTGACGCCTCCGAACTCGGTCTTGGTGCAGTCTTGTCCCAAAGGGAGGCACCCGACAAACCCTTGCATCCATGCGGCTTCTATTCCCGGAAGTTGTCCCCGGCAGAGAGGAACTATGATATCGGAAATAGAGAGTTGTTAGCAGTTATCGCGGCCTTGGCGGAGTGGAGATACTTATTGGAGGGGTCTAGGGACCCCATCGTTATCATAACCGATCATAAGAATCTTACGTACATTGGAGACGCTAAACGTTTAAATGCCAGACAAGCGAGATGGTCATTGTTTCTTTCAAGTTTTAATTTCGTCCTCACATATAGACCTGGGTCAAGAAACATTAAAGCAGATGCATTATCGAGACAGTATGAATCCTACGAACATAACATCCAAGATCAGCATCCCATTGTACCCCAGGAAAGGATTATAGCCTTTACCACGATTAGTGTCTCGTCTCCTCTGATGATAAGATTGCAGACCGTCCAGGGTACAGCTCCTGGGGGGAGACCTCCCGCGAAACTCTTTGTACCTGAGAACGAAAGAGAGGAAGTACTAAAAATTTATCATGACAATAAAACCTCTGGGCATATGGGGATCACCAAAACAGTGTCTAGTATACGTAAACTCCTCTGGTGGCCCACGTTGCGCCGGGATGTTAAAGATTACATAGCCGTGTGCGTGCGAGGTGTGCACAAGAAATAAAAGTCCCAAAACAGCGCCTATTGGTTTACTCCAGCCTCTGCCAATCCCCGAACGACCATGGTCGCATTTAGCAATGGATTTTATAGTAGAGTTACCCGAGTCCAGAGGGAATACTGTAATACTCACGGTCATAGATCGATTCTCCAAAATGGGTCACTATGTTCCTCTTCGGAAACTACCTTCGGCAGCCGAACTGGTGCCCATTTTCATTACCAATGTGGTCCGCATACACGGTATTCCTCTTGGGATTGTCTCTGATAGGGGGACCCAATTTGTCTCCAGATTCTGGAGAGGGTTTTGCAAGAATGTGGGAATAGACTTATCCTTCTCTTCGGCCTATCACCCCCAGACTAACGGAGCAGCAGAACGAGCCAATCAAAATATCGAGAAATACCTCAGGTGCTTCATATCTGAACGACAAGATAACTGGTCAGACCTGCTACCTTGGGCAGAGTATGCCTTGAACAGTGCAGTGAGTGAAGCCACAGGTCATTCCCCTTTCTTCACTGTTTACGGTTTTGATCCTCCCGTGCTCCCCGCTACGTTTCCTGATACCACGATTCCTGCTCTGGATGAGCATTTGGCGTCATTGACAGAGACTTGGGGAGGGTTAAACAGGCACTGGAAGATAGCAGTGTTGTCCAGAAAACCAAGGCCGACAGACACAGGAGGCCGGCACCCGTGTATCAAGTCGGGGACAGGGTTTGGCTTTCTTCACGGAACATCAAGCTCTTAGTACCCTCTATGAAACTGGCACCCAGATACATAGGTCCCTATAGGATACTGCGGCGACTCAATCCGGTCTCCTATGCTTTGGCACTGCCCCCCATATCAGGATACACAATGTGTTCCACGTGAGCCTTTTGAAGCCACTCTTGTGTAATCGGTACACCAGGGCCCGTGCTCCCCCTCCTCCTGTCTCTGTGGAGGGCGAGGAAGAGTTTGAGGTTGAGGCCATCCTGGACGCCAGGATATCTAGGGGGGTCCTACAGTACTTGGTTGACTGGGTGGGCTACGGTCCAGAGGATCGCTCTTGGCTCCCGGCTACTGAGGTCCATGCTCCTCGGTTGGTGAGGGCTTTCTATTTGGCTCATCCCCGTGCTCCTGGGGGTCGTCCAGTGGCCGCCCATTGAGGGGGGGTTCTGTCACGGTGGCCCCCCCGTGCCCCCCGTACCCCCCGGCGCCTGGCAGCAGCTTCCTCGCTGCTCGCTGACCAGGCGCCGAGTGATATCGCGGTCGGTTCCGCACACGTGGGACGCTGGGGGGCGGGGCCTGGCGTGCTGACGCGGACCCGCCAGGTTTAAAGCCCAGACTCACAGAGACGCCGGTGCCCTGACGTGGTAGTTACTTCCCGCAGAGCTCTTGTGTATTTTTGGCTAACAAACTATTCTGTGTATGACCCTTGGCATTGGCTAACGAACCATTCTGTGTATGACCCTTGGCATTGGCAAACGAACCATTCTGTGTATGACCCTTGGCATTGGCACACGAACCATTCTGTGTATGACCCTGGCATTGGCAAACGAAGCCATTCTGTGTGTGATCCTTGGCATTGGCGAACGAACCATTCTGTGTATGACCCTTGGCATTGGCGAACGAACCATTCTGTGCATGACCCCTGGTATTGGCATTAACTCTTCTAATTCTGGTACTGAGGTCAGTCTGTGTGGCACCCTAAGCACACATCAGACTACCCCTTATATTGTTAGGGTCTTGGGAAGAGCTAACTATTCTAAGGTCTTGTGTATAGTTCTAGTGTTATTCTTTGTGGATACACTATCTTGTCAAATTCTGTGTCTGTCTAGTCGTGCCGACCATTCAAGGATCGGAAGGGTAGAGAGTGTCCTGCGTATAGGGACCACTAGTCAGGTAATCAGAGGGATCCGTGACAAGTACCACGTGCTTGAGGCGACATATGGCCACGCATCCCGTTGGGCAAAACCTGCGTAGGTCCTCCTCATCTGTCTCTACCCCCACTTTATGTCCTGCCATGTCATTGCCTACACCTCCACTGACAGGGATGATGCTACAGTAATGGAGGTGTACCAGGTCCTTCCCACAATGTGACATCCTCCCGCAGCTGAAGATTTACGCAGTCAGATTACGTTGCCCCAGCCTGCTGCAGCGTAAGAAAATATAGTTCTAACCGTCCCAAGCACAGCGTCTAAATGCCAGCTTAGCAAAATTATTCTCATTGCAGCTGCTGCCTTCCAGCTGGTGGACTCTGCTCCCTTCCGTGAATTTGCTGAATGTGCTGTACCACAGTGGCAGGTTCCAAAACGCCATTACTTTTCACTGAAGGCATTCCAGCACTATACCAGCACGTGGAAGACAATGTTATCCAGTCATTGGGAAAGGCAGTCAGCAACAAGGTGCATGTGACTTTAGACACGTGGTCCAGCAAGCATGGACAGGGTCATTACATTTCCTTCACGGCATACTGGGTAACTCTGATTGCAGCTGGGAGGGATCCAAGACGGGGCTCTGTGCTGGAGCTTGTTCATCCACACGCCTCCAGAAGCTGCTTGTATGAGGTCTGTCTGCTCCACCACCCCACCTCTCCCTCTTCCTCCTCCTCCTCCTCCTTCTCTGTCTCTGATGAAGTGGCAGTTATAAACCGAGCCTGACAAGGTCTACGCAATGGCTCAAGCAAAAAGAAGCCATACTGTGCTGAGCTGGTTGTTTAGGGGACAGGAGCTACACCGGGCCAGAAATTCTGTCAGCTCTGCAGGGCAGGTGCAGAGATGGTTAACACCACGCCAGCTTGAGCTGGGAATGATCATCTGTCATAATGGCAGCAATATTCTCTCCGCCCTACGCAAGGGTAAATTGACGCATGTACCATGCCTAGCACACGTCCTAAATCTAGTGGTACAGCATTTCCTAACCAAATACCCAGGGCTGCCAGAGCTTCTCAGCCAGGCTAGAAAAGTCTGAAGCCACTTCAGATGGTCATTCCCAGCAAGCGTTCGCCTGGCAGAAATTCAAAGAGAATTCCACCTTCCCACAAACCGTCTGATCTGTGACATGCCCACCAGGTGGAACTCGACATTAGCAATGCTGCAGCGTCTGCACAAGCAGCAGAGGGCCATCAACGAGTACCTGTGTGAGTATGGCACAAGGACAGGTTCAGGTCAACTTGTTCCCCCCCCCCACAGTGGCTGATGATCAAGGATGCATGCACTGTACTGTCACCATTTGAGGAGGCAACGAGGATGGTGAGCAGGGACAGTGCATGCATCAGTGAAACAATTCCTTTAGCGTTCCAGCTGGAGCACACTCTGCGGGGAATTATAGATGTGGCTCTAGAGGCAGAGCAGCGGGAGGAAGAGGAGGCCTTCCCTTGCTCTCAAGGCCCCAGTCTTTCCGCAGACAGCATTCCAGCGGGTCCTACTCAGATCAGACAGGAGGAGGAATAGGAGGAATATTTAAGTAGTGGGGGCATTGAAGGTGTGGATTCCTCAAGAGAGGATTTCGTGTGGCCAGAAACAGAAGGGCTAGTGCGTGGCTGGGAGGAGGAAGTGCACGATACGGTCATCCTCATTGACCAGGAAGACTCGGAAGCTAATGCCACCTCCAACCTATGCTGCATGGGCTCCCTAATAATGCAAAGCCTGCTAAAGGACCCCAGGATTCGTGCTATCAAGGAGAGGGATCATTACTGGTTAGCAACCATTCTTGATCCACGATACAAGGGTAAAGTTGCAGAGCTCATCTTGCCCGCACAGAGGGAGCACAGGATGAAAAAACTTGAGGACGCTCTAAAGCGACACTTGTGTAACACCTTTCCAGGCGCTGGTAGATTACCAAGTGCTGACACAAGTGCTTCTGATTCTGCGGATGATCAGAGGAATAGTGGTGAAGGCCAGGGCCGCTTGACTGATGCATTTTTAAAAAATTTTAGTCCACGATGCCCAGGGACATCAAATGTAGGCACCCATTGCCAGCGTCTTCACCATATGGTGCAGGACTACCTAGGGGCAAGGGCAGACCTGGATACCTTTCCAGCAGATGATCCACTGGTTTACTGGGTGTTGAGATTGGATCACTGGCCAGAACTTAGCCAATATGTTATGCAGCTACTAGGTTGCCCTTCATCTAGCGTGCTTTCTGAAAGGACGTTCAGTGCCGCTGGAGGTTTTGTCACAGACAAAAGAGTGCGTCTGTCCACCGACTCTGTAGACCGGCTGACATTGAAATGAATTAGTCCTGGATTAGCAGCTATCAATCCCCTGATGCTGACGTAACGGAATAGATCGGGGATGTCTTCTGCATTCACAAAACCTCCAGCACTGAACTCTTCCACAATACCACAAAAGGGTTACGGTATGAATGCACTTGCTGCCATGAAAGGCGCAATATTTGGCTGCACTGATGCCTGTGCCAGATTTATATAATTAAAATTTTTGAAACCGCAGGGTCCAACCCTGCACTTTTCCACAATACCACAAAAGGGTTACGGTGTGAAGTCACTAGCTGCCATGAAAGGTACAATATCTGGGTGCACTGACGCCTTGACCAGAATCATATCTTTTTTAATATAGGACCACGTTGTCCACCCCTGCATTCTTCCACAATACTACAGAGGGGTTACTGTATGATGATACTTGCTGGCCCGGCAGTCTTGCACCAAAGGCAGAATATCTGGGTGCACTGATGCCTTTACCAGATGCATATCTTTTTAATATAGGACCGCAAGGTTCACCCCTGCATTCTTCCACAATACCACAGAGGGGTTACTGTATGATAGTATTGCAGGGCTGGCACCAAAAGCACAATATTTGGGTGCACTGCCACTGACGCCTGTATCAGATTCATATCCTCAGAGGGGTTATGGTGTGACGGCACTGTTGGGGATGCTAAAGGACCAATTATGAAGCACCTATTGTTACTTTCATCCAAAGCCTGCATAAGTTTCACAATAATTTAGCCAAAAAAATCTGTAAACTTTTCTGCGTGTCCGAAAATGTCTCCTCTGTTCATACAGACTGCCGCCCCAAGCAGTTGTTTATGGATAGATTAAAGGAAAAGCATTTACCGACATTTGAAACATCATTTTTTGGTTTTTAAGGATTTCTATACATCCTAGAAATCCGCCACTTCACGGGCAGGTTATGGGGACCTCCTAGGCACGAAATTTGAAGGAATTTTTCGTTTTTATTTTTAACCCTTATTTCTTGGAAAACTCACTGTCCCTTTAAAAACGTATTTTTTTAAACTTTTTGTTCTTGTTTCCTGTCCCCCAAGGCACTACCCGGACCCCCATACACCTTTAATGGCAAATATGTAGCATATATGCCCTCTTGGAGGGCACTCTAAAAAAGAAATTTTCAGCCCCATTGACTTGCATGGGGTTCGGGTTCGGACCCGAACATTTGGAAAAATTCGGGTGTGGGCCCGAACCGAACTTGGGGGGTGTTCGGCTCATCCCTACTTTTTACCATGAACATCCAATTTTTCTAAATTTTTCGGGTGGACTTTGCGCGGCCCACTAATTTTGTGCGCTCTTTAATTTTTTTTTAAATTTTTCAGTGCTCTTTACTCAAACTTGCTAATTTTTCTAGTGGTCCATCCGAGGCCAATACCCCTGATTGATAAAACCACTCCCCCCTTTTATTTTTTCCCCTACCAGCACCGTTAAGGCCTACGGCAGAATCTGAGGAGAGCACTACAAGTGTGTGACTTCACAGGGCATATTTTGCAAGTCGGTGAGCCCTGATGGGCAGGAACGATGGCAGCCTGATGCAGTAGCTCCGGGCCTACGCGACTCCTTTAAAGCCTTTTAAACTACCTATTTTGCTCCTGTTTTTCTACATGACCCCCTGGTATGCCTAGGACTAAATCTGGACGTAGGACGTAACCCAGGCCAGAAAGACATCTCCCGGTGCTTCACCCCAGCTCGATCGACGACCAGCGCCTCTCCTAAGATGGCAACACCACCTGCGTTTCGGCGACGCAGGACACACTATGTACACGCCGGGACATTCAGGACCTTCGCCAACTTCTTTTAACAGTTAAAGACGACTTACAAGTGGACCTCAGAGCTGGGATTGACGGTTTGAGAGCGGATCTGGGATCACTTGGGACACGCACCGTGGCCCTCGAGCTGCGCGCGGATGAGGCCCAGGTGGCAGGTGAAGAAGTCTGTGCTGATCTGGCAGCGCTACAGAACAAATATGATGCCCTGCAGGAGTCGGTTGAAGATATGGACAACCAGTCTCGTCGTTTCAACCTTAGGCTCAGAAACATCCCAGAGTCAGTGGTGAATTTACGGGACTTTCTTCATCGCTACTTCCATACACTTCTGCCTGAGACACCTGAGGAGGAGCTGCTCCTTGACCGGGCCCATAGAGCCCTGTGCCCGAAGCCATCAGAGACGGAGCCTTCCAGAGATGTGATACTCCGGTGTCATTACTACACTACTAAGGAGGCAATACTTCGAGCGGTGCGTAATGCTGCCCCGATTCTCGACGAGGTGACTCCTCACTTCTACAACGATCTGGCACCTTCCACACTTCAGAAACGCCGGGCACTAAAGCCCCTCACGGACCATCTCTGCCAGCGGGACGTCAGATACCGTTGGGGATTCCCATTCCGTCTTCTCATACCGCACAATGGTACCTTCTTAACCCTCCACTCACCAGCCGACTACTCGACGATCTTGGAGACGCCGGGTATCCCAGAGCTTCCAGATCTCTTCGCGCAGGGTGAAGCCAGAGGCAGACCCCGGAGGCCGAACCGGAGACACTCCCCGATACGTTAGTCTACGGGCCACGGATGTCATCGTTCTCCCCCCCAGGCTCAGCTACTCTCTGCCACCTGAGTGGGATTTGGCCTCCAGGACGCCAACACCATCACCCCCCAGGCTCAGCTAGCCTGCACCACCTGCGTGGGACTCATTTGCCTTTTCCATGGGACTTTCTCCACTGGATTTTCTTTGGCCCCCCTGAGTACCCCTACGGGATTTCCGGGGTCAGGACTAGAGGGTTGAGAGACATGTCAGACAGCCGGAGTGAGCCCCCCTCTGCTAAATCTCTTCGAGTGGGATCTGAGTTCTGCGGCGGACTCCCTGTTATTTGTGGGGTGTACTCTGGTAAAAGCCCCCCAGTTCGGTTCCCCGGGGACCTCTATAGCCTCCTTCCCTGGCTGCTCTGCGACTGTGGGTGGGAAGTTGGGTGGGTCGGCCGTATCTGGACATTGCTTCATCAGTTGTCACGGTCACGGTCCTCACTTAGGGGAGTCTATGGGCCGGCGGCCTTCTCCTTGTTGTCACTCTCACCCCGAGTGCGTACCTAGTGCGTACCTAGTGGTTGGTACAAGCCACCACCAGACACATTTTTTTAGTGCCTTCTACCTCCTCCCCTCTTCTCTTACTTCCTCTCCCCTTCTCCTTTTTTCTCTCTCTCTCTCTCTCTCTCTCTCTCTCGTCTTTCTCTCTCTCTCTACTTCTTTCTTCCTCTTTCTCTTTTCTCTTCCCTCTCTACTTCCTTCTCTCCCGTTTTATCTCTTTTCCCCCCTCCCTTATCTCACCTCTCCTTACATCACTTTCATTCGCTTGCTTCCTCATGGCGGAGAGGGGGAGCGAGGTGCGGGCCTTTTGTCCCCAAACAAGAGACGAGGGGCCACCAGATATTACAGGAAACTTTGCGCCGATGTGGTCCTCCTACAGGAGACTCACTTTACACAGGGCAGAGTCCCGGGATATTGGGGGAGGGATATACTGTGCATTACCATTCTGCTGGTAGCTCCCGCAAGACGGGGGTTTCGATACTGATGAGGGGTAGTCTCCATTTCCATATCACCCATCAGGAATCAGCTTTAGACGGCAGATACCTGCGGGTGACTGGGACAATTGGAGGCAAGCCAGTCACCTTTGTTAGTGTTTACGCTCCTTCCCCCCCAGAGGTGCCTTTTTGGAGGGCACTGGAGGACCAATTTGCGCAGCTACCGAATAGGGGAGTCTTTGTGGGAGGGGATTTCAATGCGGTCATGGACCCTTACCTTGACCGCAATAAGACGGCGCTTAACCATGCTCCTCTCCATCGCTCCAAGACCTTCCGTGGGGTAGTCCAGGCGGCCAATCTGTATGATTCCTGGCGGTTGCTCCACCCTAGAGACCGAGGCTATTCCTTGTATTCGAATCCCCACGACTCATTCTCCAGATTGGACTATATTTTTTGCAGTAGAGATAACATTACGGCCCTTGTCTCTTCCACCATTCACGAAATCTCATGGTCTGACCATGCTGCAGTTGAGGTAGCGCTAATGGGGTGGGGGGCATCGGGTTCGGCTAGTGTGTGGCGCTTCAATGCCTCCCTTTTCCATGACCCAGGTCTGAAAGATACCATGAACCTGAAAAAGATAGGGTACAGAGAGTGGTCATAAATGGTACATTTTCAAGATGGACACCAGTGGTAAGTGGTGTCCCTCAGGGGTCTGTTATAGGACCAATACTATTCAATTTATTTATAAATGACCTTGAGATAGGCATTGAAAGTCATGTATCAGTGTTTGCAGATGACACAAAGCTATGAAAAGAAATACAATGTGAGCAGGATGTTACTTCGCTGCAGAGGGATTTAGATAGATTGGGGGACTGGGCACTTAAATGGCAGATGAAATTTAATCTAGATATATGCAAAGTTATGCACTTTGGAGTGAAGAACACACAAGCAATTTATACCCTAAATGGTACGGAGTTAGGGAAATCCAAGCAGGAGAAGGATTTGGGAATAATCATAGACTTCAAACTAAGTAACAATGTGCAATGTCAAACAGCAGCCGCCAAGGTCAGCAAAGTACTGGCATGCATTAAAAGGGGAGTTCACTCACGGGATGAAAACATAATTTTGCCTCTGTATAAATCAATGGTCAGGCCGCACCTTGAATATGCCGTGCAATTTTGGGCACCTGTCTTAAAAAAAGATATTATATCGCTAGAAAAAGTGCAGAGACGGGCAACTAAATTAATAAGGGGGATGGAAGGGTTAAGTTATGAGGAAAGACTAACAAGCTTAAACCTGTTTAGTTTAGAGAAAAGGCGCCTTAGAGGGGATCTGATAACCTTATATAAATATATACGGGGCCATTATCAACCATTGTCTGATAACCTATTCATTAACAGGACTATACACAGGACACGGGGTCATCCATTTAGACTGGAAGAAAGAAAATTTAGCTTAAAGCATAGGAAGGGTTATTTTACGGTGAGAACAATAAAGCTGTGGAATTCTCTGCCTGTTGAGGTGGTTGGGTCAGAGTCTGTACAGACTTTTAAAAAGCGACTGGATGACTTCCTGCAGACACAGAATATTAAGGGTTATAATATTTAATATGTGGGTAATAGACATGTGCACAGCACAAAATTTCGTTTTGAACTAATGGATTAGTTCTAAAATGCAATTTATTTAGTTGCTAAAGAAATTCGTTTTCAGTTCTTTAGTATGAAAACTAATTTCATTAATCCGAAAACCATTGGATACAATTACTATTGTAGTGGCTCCTCAGAGGGCTGAGATCGCTGCTTGTTGCAGTATCTCACACTCTCAGCACAATGTGGGCCATATTACATAGTTGGTGCTAACTTAACCAGAGCTGTTGTAAACTTACCAGAGCCATTATTGCCTATAGAGGTTTTACGTTTACAACAGCTCTGGTTAAGTTAGCAACAACATTGTAATACTGCCCAGTGTCAGGCAAAGCTGTTACAGTAACTGACTGCTGCTCATCACAGCGCTCAGAGTTTCAGTAAAACTAGTAAATAATATTTTTATATATAAGAGGTTAGAACAATATTATTTCCTTGTTTTACTGAAACTCTGAGCGCTGTTACTGTCAGTTACTGTAACATCCGAGCCTGATACATTGTACTGAGATAATATAACAAGCAGCTGATCTCAGAGCTCACAGCCACTGGATTTAAAGGGCTAAAAAAAAACGCTCCTCTCTGTATAATGTTTATAACAGCCTCCTGCATTAATTAATACCCCTCTCTGTATAATGTATACAACATCCAACTGCAATAATTAATGTCCCTCTCTGTATAATGTATACAACATCCAACTGCTTTAATTAATACCCCTCTCTGTATAATGTATAGAACATCCTCCTGAATTAATTAATGTCCCTCTGTATAGAACATCCTCCTCAATTTATACCTTTCTCTGTATAATGTATATAACATCCTCCTGAATTAATACCCCTCTCTGTATAATGTATAGAACATCCTCCTGCATTAATTAATGCCCGTCTCTGTATAGAACGTCCTACTGCATTGGCATGTGGAGGGTGCAGAACTTTGGATGTTGCGCTCTTCGTTGCTGGTCTCCTTCACTCCTCAATGTAATATCACAAAAAGGACTGAAACTAAAATGTAGTGCATTTTATTTTAGTTTCTTTCGTTTTTTGTACTGAGCGGTGTCGTATCTCTTGAGTCATACAAAAACTAAATTATCCCAAAATTCGGACTAAATCGTTTTAGTACTAAAACGAATGCACATGTCTAGTGGGTAAAAGCTTCTTGATCCAAGGAGAAATCTGACTGCCATTCTGGAGTCAAGAAGGATTTTTTTCCCAGTATGTTGCATATTGGCGAGCATTTCAGACTGGGTTTTTTGCCTTCTTTTGGATCAACAGCAGTAGGTTATGTGGGAGAGGCTGAACCCGATGGACGCATGTCTTTTTTCAGCCTATATAACTATGTAACTATGTAACTATGTAACCTTGACTTGATGGACTTCTTTGAGCGCAACTTTACTCCAGGCATAGCTACCACCATGGTGTGGGAGGCTCACAAGGCGTTCATGCGTGGCAAACTAATTGCTATAGCGTCCTGCCGTAAGCAGGAACGGGCAGCTGAGATGGTATCTCTAACAACTAGGGTGGGCGACTTAGAGCGCGAGCATAAAAGGACTGGGGACTCCAACCTGTTGCAGGAGTTTCTGGAGGCTGGGGGAAGTCTTAACATGTTGCTATCCCGTCAGGTCCAGGCGGCTCTTCAGTGGAGGGGTAGGAAGTTTTTTGAGAAGAGCAACAAACCTGACACTCTTCTGGCCCGTCGACTGAAGCAGCAGACCAGGGAGAGTACGGTGCGTCTTAGCTCTGGCGAAATTACCTCTGACCCCCGTGACATATCTAAGGTCTTCTGCTCCTATTATGTGTCCCTCTATAATGGCACTACAGCGACACCTGGTCCAGCAGGGGAGGTACTTATCCAAGAATTTCTCTCCCGCACCACTTTGCCTTCCTTCAGCCGCCCTCAGCATATGGACATGGCAGCTCCCATCTCAATGGAAGAAGTAGCAGGGGTGCTTAAACACCTACATTCTTCTAAATCCCCTGGCCCGGACGGATTCTCGGTCCCCAACTATAAGGGATTAAGCCCGGTCCTACTCCAACCCCTGACCAGACTGTTTAACAATTACATGCAGGGAAAAGGAGGTCCCGTCTTCTGACATGCTCCTGGCCCGCATTGTGGTCATCCCCAAGCCGGGCAAGGACCTGGCGGCATGTCCCAGCTACAGGCCCATCTCCCTGATAAACGTGGACATGAAGATCTACGCCAAAATTCTGGCTAACAGAATTGGACGTTATATTGCAGAGGTTATCCATCCCGATCAGGTCGGATTTGTCCCCGGTAGAGTGGCCCCGGATAATATCAGATGGGCCCTTAGTCTGATCCAGGTCGCTAGAACCTCGGGTAGAGGCTCTTTCCTCCTCTCTTTAGACGCCGAAAAGGCCTTTGACTGGGTTAATTGGAAATATTTATGGGCGACTTTGGACTCTTTTGGAATATGGGGAGACCTCCTGACAGCAATACGGGCTTTATATGCAGGCCCCAGGGCGTAGGTTGAGACGGGGGGTTCCTCTCGGCCCCCTTGCCCATTTTAAACGGGACCCGACAGGGGTGCCCCTTGTTGCCGCTCCTATTCGCCCTATCTATAGAACCCCTGGCGGCGTATATTAGGGACCACCCTGATGTCCGAGGGGTAGAGGTAAGGGGAAAACCATACAAGTTGTCTCTTTTCACTGACGATGTCCTGCTGTCCCTGACCTCACCAATCACTACCCTCCCCAATCTGATGAGGGCCCTGAGGGACTTCGGCGGGATCTCGGGATATAAACTTAATGCGGATAAGAGCGAGGTGCTCGACTTCAACCTGACAGAGGGGGAGAACACGGTGGTTCGAGATCGGTTCCCTTTTCGATGGTGCTGCTCATCTGTGGGCTCTCTGGGGACCCAGCTGACTCATACTTGGGATCGGCTGTATGCAGCAAATTACGGGGTATTGCTCCCTACTCTCCATGCACTGCTGTCTGCAAGGTCTAATTTATACCTCTCGCTCTTCGGTCGGATATACACGGTCAAGATGGACCTACTCCCGTAGCTGCTGTACCTTTTCAGAACACTGACAATTCCTATTCGCAGGGCAGACCTGACTTTTCGTCAGTCGGCTATCCACTCCATTATTTGGAGTGGTCGCCGAGGTCGGTTCCCTAAAAAACCTTATGTTTCAATCCAGGTGACGGGGGGGGGGGGGCATGGAGTCCCGCACCTTTACTCATATTACAAGGCGATGCCCTCTATGATTAACCTGAGTAGCGGGGCCCCACTCTGGACTATCCTTGAGCAAGATATGGAGGACCACAGCTATTGCGTACGCTTCAATGGGCCCCTAAAGCCACCTCTGGGATCCTCCACAATAGCCCCATGCTGCAGCACTCACTGCGCCTCTGGAACCTCTATAGAGATGGAGATGGTCTGTCCCCTCCAGGTTCGGGCCTCCAATCTTTATTCTATAATCCGAAGTTCCCAGAGGGCAATCCTCCTAGGACATTCGGCTGGTGGCTCAGATCTGATATTAGGGAACTGCGCAATCTAATCTTGCAGGGTCGCCTGGTCACCCTCAATTATCTAAGGGAATCGAAAGCACTACCCCCTCGGAGACATTCGGAGCCCTACAACAGCTACATTTCGTCAGGGGAGCTCTTAGAGAGACACCGGAGCGCAGACTGACCCTCTATGAGACCTGCTGTCGTCGGAAGTATAGAGGGAGGGGTTTGATATCCTCACTCTATTCCCACATCCTTGATGTGACCTCTCCGCAGGAGGCACCTTACGTTACACGATGGGAGGATGATCTAGGGGGCTCTCTGGATGGAGATGACTGTGCAGACATTATTGACAGGACCTCCCTGGTCACAATCTGCACCGCGGTTTGCGAGAACTGCTACAAGGTCATGGCAAGGTGGCATATCCATCTGCGCCGCCTCGTGAAGATGTACCCGGGGACACCATCGACTTGCTTCAGGGGATGTGGCGATGAGTGGACATACCTGCATGCTTGGTGGGACTGTGGCATGGTCAGGCCTATTTGGACGGAGGAGTCAGCTGGATTGTTTGACTACAATGACAATGACATGCTGCTTGAGGATGCGCACCAACTCCAGTGCTCTGATTTAAACTCTGAGGCTGAGGAAGGGAGTAAAATCAGCCTAGAGGGAGGGGGTGCCAGTGACACACAAAGAACTGGCACTCATGTTCCCCCAGCAGCTGCAGCATATTGCTGGTTGGCTCCAGTGACGAAGAGATAAGGGGTGAGGACAATGATGATAAGGTCACTGACTCCACCTGGGTGCCTGATCGAACAGAGGAGTCAAGTGAGGAGGAGGAGGAGGCGCAACAAAAACAAGGCACAATGTCCTCTATGACCAACCATAGCCAGTCCAAGGCATCAGAAGTCAGAGCTGCTCAGGAGCAGAGCACTGTTGTCTCAAAGCACACGTGCAGGAACTCTGCTTTCTGGGAGTTCTTCACAAAATGTGCAGCAGACTGCAGTGTTGCTATTAGTAAGCTATGTCTGAAGAGGATTAAGCATGGGAAAAACATCACACACTTGGGTACCACGTGCTTGATAAGACATATGACCACCTGCCACGCTGTCACGGGCTGGGCCTAGCATGGTATGCAGGAGTGTGGGTGTGAGCCCAGGATGCAGTGAAATAGCAGCAGAAGACGGATAGGCAGGTTACAGGGTTTATTTGTTACTACAAATAAACAAACAGAACTGAATAAACAACTGATACAGGGAACATGAATAGCAAGGGGAAAATGGGACAAAGGAGGATACCGGTTATGAATGTCTTTGGCTCAAAGGGGGTACCAGACAAGGATCTCAGGAGTTCAAGGAAGCAGGTCTGCACTAGGCAAGGCTGGGAACTTCAATGAGGAAGCTTAGAGTAAGAGGCGTAGCTTCCTCATATGCAGGGTTGATTATGGAGGATGAAGGGCAGGTGGGGTTCCAGGTCCATCATGCAAATCAAAGTCCAGGCAAGCATATGGAGACAAAAGTCCTGGAACCTGCATATAGCAATGCAGGACATTGCAAAAAGGATAAATAAAGGGGGCGCCAGAGTATCTGGGTCTCCAGGACCTGACAGAGCCCCCCTCAAAGGGCCGGACTCCAGACGGCCCAGGCTGGTGCCAGGGTCACCAGGGTCACCAACTATAAACAGTCCTGGCATAGGTAGACCGTCTGGCTCTGTGGATCCTGCCGAGTTATGCGCCTCTAGGACCAGGGTCATCCAGGTTCTCTGGTTTGCCTGAAGTTCTTTCACCGTTTGAGCCAAAGTGGCTACCTGGTTGACAACGCCGGCTAGTGTACTCATGATTAGAGCACTACTGCGGGTCTCCATTGACTCGGTATTGGCAGGACCCAGAGACTCAGCAATGGGTTTCTCTGGGACGGTGGTTGTGGCACGGTTCGGCTGGGCAGCAATCTCAGAGGCGCTCCTGGCATGGCACGGTGGGGCAGCACCCTTGACGTGGCACGTTGGGGCAGTGCCCTTGGCGAGGCACATTGGGGCAGCACCCTTGGAGAGGACCGGAGGTGCAGCGCCCTTGGAGAGGACCAGAGGGGCAACGCCCTTGGAGAGGACCAGAGGGGCAACGCCCTTGGAGAGGACCGGTGGGGCAGCGCCCTTGGAGAGGACCGGTGGGGCAGCGCCCTTGGCGAGGACCTCGGCACTGCTCTGCTTGGAATGAACCTCGGCACTGCATGGCTCTTGAACGACCTGGGTACTGCACGGCTCTTGAGCGACCTGGGTACTGCACAGCTCTTGCTGGACAGCGAGCGGTTTGGCCTTACGGCAGCAGCGCTGCCGTGGTGGTGACAGCTCTGGAGATCCTGCGGGATGCAGGGCAGCGACCTCTGGAGATCCTGCGGGATGCAGGGCAGCGACCTCTGGAGATCCTGTGGGATGCAGGGCAGCGACCTCTGGAGATCCTGCGGGATGCAGGGCATCGACCTCTGGAGATCCTGCGGGATGCAGGGCAGCCACCTCTGGAGATCCTGCGGGATGCAGGGCAGCCGATTCTGGAGATCCTGCGGGATGCAGGGCAGCCGATTCTGGAGATCCTGCAGGATGCAGGGCAGCCGATTCTGGAGATCCTGCGGGATGCAGGGCAGCCGATTCTGGAGATCCTGCGGGATGCAGGGCAGCCGACTCTGGAGAGCCTGCGGGATGCAGGGCAGCCGACTTTGGAGAGCCTGTGGGATGCAGGGCAGCCGACTCTGGAGAGCCCGCGGGATCCAGGGCAGCCGACTCTGGAGAGCCCGCGGGATGCAGAGAAGCCGACTCTTGAGATCCTGCGGGATGCAGGGAAGCCGACTCTTGAGATCCTGCAGGATGCAGGGAAGCCGACTCTGGAGAGCCTGCGAGGTGCAGGGTAGCGACCTCTGACGGTTCTGCGACGTGCAGGGCAGCGGACACGGAGGAGTCCTTACGCTGCAGGGCAGCGGACACGGAGGAGTCCTTAAGCGGAGTCCTTACACTGCAGGGCAGCGGACACGGAGGAGTCCTTAAGCTGCAGGGCAGCGGACACGGAGGAGTCCTTACGCTGCAGGGAAGCAGACACAGATTCTGCGGCCTGGCATGGTCTGGTCAAGGAGGTCTGGGACATGGAGGAGGTCTTCTGCAGGCGCTCTTGGCAGTTCTCTCGTTTGTGCAGGGAAGAACCGCAATAAAAGCACAATCCCTGAGTTCTTCTCCATACCTGCTCCTCCAGTGTTAGGGGTCCTCTGAAACCTTTCATAGGCGTCGGGTTTCGCTCCATAATCAAGGCGCTCTTGGAACTCTGCAGCACAATGGAGAGCACCAAGTCCAGGTGCTGCACAAACATAGCAAGGGCCCCCTTCAAGTTCTCCAGCATGGTTAGAATCACTGCGGGCTCACTGGTTTCAGGCTTCCTCATTCTGTCACGGGCTGGGCCTAGCATGGTGTGAAGGAGTGTGGGTGTGAGCCCAGGATGCAGTGAAATAGCAGCAGAAGACAGGGATAGGCAGGTTACAGAGTTTATTTGTTACTACAAATAAACAAACATAACTGAATAAACAACTGATACAGGGAACATGAATAGCAAGGGGAAAATGGGACAAAGGAGGATACCGGTTATGAATGTCTTTGGTTCAAAGGGGGTTCCAGACAAGGATCTCAGGAGTTCAAGGAAGCAGTTCTGCACTAGGCAAGGCTGGGAACTTCAATGAGGAAGCTTAGAGTAAGGGGCGTAGCTTCCTCATATGCAGGGTTGATTAGGGAGGATGAAGGGCAGGTGGGGTTCCAGGTCCATCATGCTAATCAAAGTCCAGGAAAGCATATGGAGACAAAAGTCCTGGAACGTGCATATAGCAATGCAGGACATGGCAAAAAGGATAAATAAAGGGGGCGCCAGAGGGTCTGGGCCTCCAGGACCTGACACACGCATCCCGTTGGCACAACACTTTGCATCTGTCTCTACCCCCACTATATGTCCTGCCATGTCATTGCCTAAAACCTCCACTGACAGGGATAATGCTACAGTAATGTGTGTACCAGGTCCGTCCTTAGAATGTGACAGCATCCCATCAGCTGCAGATTTACGCAGTCAGATTTCATTGCCTGAGCTGCTGCAGCTAAGAAAAAATATAGTCCAACCATCCCCTTGCACAGCGTCTAAATGCCAGCTTGGCAAAATTACTCGCATTACAGCTGCTGCCTTTCCAGCTAGTGGACTCTGCCTCCTTCCGTGAATTTGCCGAATGTGCTCTACCACAGTGGCAGGTTCCAAAACGCCAGTTCTTTTCACGGAAGACCATTCCAGCACTATACCAGCACGTGGAAGACAATGTTATGGAGTCATTGGGAAAGGCAGTCTGCAGCAAGGTGCACATTACTTTAGACACGTGGTCTAGCAAGCATGGACAGGGCCGTTACATTTTCTTCATGGCACACTGGGTAACTCTGCATGCAGCTGGGAGGGATCCAGAACGGGAATCTGTGCTGGAGCTTGTTCATCCACCACGCCTCCAGAAAGCTGCTTATATGAGGTCTGTCTGCTCCACCACCTCTTCCTCTTCCTCCTCTTTCTCTGTCTTTGGCGAAGTGGCAGTTAAACTGACGTGTGGCAGGGGCTACGCAATGGCTCAAGCAAAAATATGCCATACTGTGCTTGAGCTGGTTTGTTTAGGGGACAGGAGCCACACCGGGCCAGAAATTCTGTCAGCTCTGCAGGGGAAGGCGCAGAGATTGTTAGCACCACGCCAGCTTGAGCTGGGAATGGCCGCCTGTGATAATGGCAGCAACCTTCTCTCTGCCCTACGCCTGGGTAAGTTGATGCATGTACCATGCCTAGCACACATCCTAAATCTGGTGGTACAGTGTTTCCTAACCAGGTACCCAGGGCTGGCAGAGTTTCTCAGCCAGACCAGAAAAGTCTGCAGCCACTTCAGACGGTCATTCCCAGCAAGTGTTCGCCTGGCAGAAATTCAAAGAGAATTCCACCTTCCCACAAACCGTCTGATCTGTCAAATGCCCACCAGGTGGAACTCGACATTGGCAATGCTGCAGCGTCTGCACAAGCAGCAGAGGTTCATCAACGAGTACCTATGTGCAGTGGTATATGCAGTGTATGCCCTAGGCCTGACTAAACTCGTGCACCCACTAATTTAAATTTGAGGCACCCCTTCCTGTCAAGGGCACGCCTCTTCCTGGTTAATCCCCACCTTTCCTCTTTAAGCTCCATCTTTTCCTCTTAGAGCTCCGCTTTTTCCTCTCTTTATATTAAAAGTGGATACCAAGTGCCTACTTGTATATTTGGTATACTATTTCAAATCTATCTATTGAGATAAATAAAATTATGAAATGTTTAAATTCAATCATATTTACAATGAACAGCCACGCATGTCTAGTATACTGGATCACAGCCGCTCTAATTGGTTGAACAATAAATCTGACTCTTTCTATTCTTTATTTATTTATTCTTTATTTCCACTTTTAGCCAAAGTGTCACTTCACCTCTCATTACAATGCCATTCACCACCTACAGGCTGCTAACAGAACAATAATTACAGAACTCCAAGAAACTTAAAAAAAAAAAAGTGATGTATGTTTTATGTATGTTTTTACATTTCCACAGTCTAATTAATTTTCTGTCGGTCACACTGCCATAATCTTCCTCCACCCAAATTCCTCTAGATTGTAAGCTCCTAGGAGCAGGGTCCTCTACACCACTTGTCTCTATCCTATCAGGACTATTCAAAGAAAGGTTTTACTCGGGAGAATGACTGGAGAAGTGAAAATTCTAGGTCAAAATAGCCAAAACAGAAAAATTCTCCCATTTATCTCCCTTTCCAAATTGGCTATTTAGTCTAGATTGTTCTCTTGTCCTGCCAATTTTCCTGGTTTTCACCATTCTCTGAATAACCCTGTATCTGTTTCATTTCTGTCTTCTTCCGTTTGGTTATTGTAAAGCACTGTGGAAACTGTTGACTCTATATAAAGGATAATAAAAAAATTCCATAAAACCAGGGGAAAACAATAAAATGAATACACATGCGGCATGTTGACTGGTCATTAACCCCTAAAATACCAATAAATTAAGCAAAAAAATTTAAATACACAGCGTGGAATGTAGAAGGCCCATTACCTCCTAAAATGCCACAAAATCAGGAAATCATCTTCCCCATTAACACTTTCGCTACTGAGGCATTTCACACCTCTGTGCTGAGGTAATTTTTACCGGTTTCGCTCATCATGTTTAACTGCGTTTTGAAGGCTTATTTTAATATATGACTCAGACGTATTATATATCGTTCTTTCCGGCAGACTCGGCAGATTCATAATATATCATTATTATATGAATATGTCTTGTCTGTGTATTATAACAAAAATGCAATAAAATTTTAATTTTCAATAATTTACAATGTGTAAAGTGTTTTTTTTCACATTTTAACATGCGAGCATTTACATTTAGATTTTCTATGAGTTGCGCTTTTTAAAAAACTTAGAAATGGGGTCTCGTTAAATTTTTTTTGGGGGAAAATTACGCGATTTTTAACAAACGCACCCCATACAAAAATCGTTAGTGCAGCATCATTGCTCACATTATAATTGAAATGGGAACAATATTGTTGCATTAACAAAACCCCAAAAAAAAACGTATTTTTTTTTTATGATTTTTATTTTTAATATTTTTTAATTCTAATTTTTTTTTTTACTTTTACATGATCATGTTTGGTATCGTTGGAAAGGCCATGCTCTGGACAATCCAGCAATACCAAACTTTAACCCCTAGCTTCCACAGATCGAGAGATAGGGGGTTGCCACCATTGGTAGCAACTAGGGGTTACCTCCAAGACTGATGTCATCGCGTTATGCACGATTACGTCAGTCGTCAGGTGGAGATGTCGGCCTGCTCTGGGTGAGGATCACGATTCGGCGCTTTTCGGCGCCGAATCGTGATCCGGCATCCAAGGGGTTAAAGGCAGGCACGGTTTGGAAGGGCAGGCTGTGCCCTTCCAAACCGTGCCATCTTTAGCCTCTGGTCCCCCGCGATCCGGAGGGAGAGAGGTCCGAAGGACCCCCTCCCTTTCAGGCACCTCCTCCGCAGCCGCGGGGGGGGGGGCCTGAAATAGATGTCATCGCGCCGCCACAATGACATCTATCTTCTCCCCCGGGGTCCCGGAGTGCAAGGCTGACATGCTAGATGTCAGCCCTCACTGGGGAGGCCAGCAATCAGCCTGAATCCCTGCTGATTCCTGCATCCTGTGCTAGGACGCGCTCAGCGCGTCCGTAGCACAGGAGGAGCACTTGGCAGGATGCGCTGAGTGCGTCCTTAGCAGCCAAGTGGTTAATCCCTAAAATGCCATAAAAGCAAGGACAAATTAAATGTTCAATGCGGCATGTAGCCTGCACAATGGCATAAAACAAATGGAAAACATAAAATCAAGACTCAGCCTCCTCATTAACCCATAAAATGCCATAAAAAGAAGGAAAATCTTAAGTAATACTCAGAGCTAGAGGTGAGCCGAACACCCCCGTGTTCGGTTCGCATTCGAACTCGAACAATTTCAAAAGTGAACAATTTCAAAATGCGAAAACGAACCAAACTCAATGCAAGTCAATGGTACTCAAAAGTTTGATTTTTAGAGTACCCTCTAAGAGGGCATATATGTAAGATATTTGCAATAAAAGGTGTATGGGGGTCCAGGTAGTGCCCTGGGGGACAGGAAACAAGGACAACAATGTTTTTTAAAAAACGTTTTTTACCCCTTAAGGACCGCTGACGTACCCTGTACGTCCTGTCCACGGGTCTCCCTTAGACCCGCGGATGTAAAGGGTATGTCAGCGGCGCCTAACCCCCTCCCGCCCGATACTTACCTCCCCCGCAGCATCCCTCGGCGATCTGGCAGGGAGGAAGACTGCCCATGTGATTTACATGGGCAGGAGTGGTTGATGACGTCGCCACGCTGCATGGTGACGTCATCAGCAGGCATCCCCATGCAAATCAATGGAGGGGAGGGGGGCTCCTTCGGAACCATTGAAGCTAGGGAGATGCTTTTTGCACTGCTGAAAAGGGGAGAGTCTGTGTATAGCATTAATGGTTTCGCCGATGAATCGCGATCCTAAGGATCCCCCTATCTACCGATCCATGGCAGCTAGATGGTCATATTTGACATCATTTGAAAGGCCTGATCATTTAAAAAAAAAAAAATAATAAAAAAAATTAAATAAAATAAAAAAATGTTTTTTTTAAAAAAAAAATTTTTGTCTGGGGGGGGTTTAATTAAATAGGACCTAGGCTGTCATCTCAAAATAATTAGCACAAAATGGTCAGAATGAGCGCAGCGCAAATAGGTGAACTGGCTCAGCAGTGAAGGGGTTAAAAAGCAAACACATGTAAAAATTGGGTATTTCTAGACTCGGGACAAAATTTTGAACCTATTTAGTGGGGTCTTTTGTGGTGGTTGTAGATTTTGGGGATTAAATTACGAAAAAGTGTGTTTTTACATTTTTTCATCATATTTCATTTTTTTTTATAATAAATTATTCGATATGATGGAAATAATGGTATTTCTAGAAAGTCCATTTAATGGCGGGAAAAAGGGTGTATAATATGTGTCTGTTGAATAAACGAGTAAGAGGAAAATTTGACCTAAACACTAACAGCGCAGAAAAATAAAAACAGCAGCAGTCACTAAAGGACGGATTTGTGTAAAACCGCCCAATCACTAAGGGGTTAAAGGAACAGTGAGTTTTCCTTGAAATAAGGGTTAAAAATAAAACTCCTTCAAATATCGTGCCTAGGAGGTCCCCATAACCTGCCTGTGAAGTGGCGGATTTGTAGGATGTATAGAAACATTTAAAAACAAAAAAATGACATCTCAAATGACGGTAAACGGTTTTCCTTTAATCTGTTCATAAACAACTGCTTGGGGCGGCAGCTTGTATGAAAAGAGACGTTTTAGGACATGCGGAAGAAGTTTAGTGATTTTTTTGGGCTATATTATGGTGAAACTTATGCAGGCTTTGAATGAAAGTAACAATAGATGCTTTAAAATTGGGCCTTTAGTGTCGGCAACAGTGTCGTCACACCGTAACCCCTCTGTGGTATTGTGGAAGAGAGCAGGATTGGACCCTGTGGTCAAATATTAAAATTATATGAATCTGGTATAGGCGTCAGAGCACCCAAATATTTTGCCTTTGGTGGCAGCTGCCAGCAAGTGCCTTCACACCGTAACCCCTTTGTGGTATTGTGGAAGAGTGCAGTGGTGGAGGTTTTGTGAATGCAGAAGAGATCCCCGATCTATTCCGTTATGTCAGCATCAGGGGATTGATAGCTGCTGATCCAGGACTGACTCATATTTACAAATGTCAGCCGGTCTACAGAGTCGGTGGACAGACGCACTCTTTTGTCTGTGACAAAACCTCCACTGGCACTGAACGTCCTTTCAGAAAGCACGCTGGATGAAGGGCAACCTAGTAGCTGCATAGCATATTGGCTAAATTCTGGCCAGTGATCAAATCTCAACACCCAGTAAGCCAGTGGATCATCTGCTGGAAAGGTATCCAGGTCTGCCCTTGCTCCTAGGTAGTCCTGCACCATATGGTGAAGACGCTGGCAATGGGTGCCTACATTTGAAGACCCATTGCGTCGTGGACTAAAAAAATTGCAAAAGGCATCAGTCAAGCGGCCACTTTCACCACTATTCCTTTGATCAACCGCAGCCTCAGAAGCACCTGTGTCATCAATTGGTAACCTACCAGTGCCTGGAAAGTTGTTACACAAGTGTCGCTTTAGAGCGTCCTCAGGTTTTTTCATCCTGTCCTCCCTCTGTGAGGGCAGGATGAGCTCTGCAAATTTACCCTTGTATCGTGGATCAAGAAGGGTTGCCAACCAGTAATGATCCACCTCCTTGATAGCACAAAATCTGGGGTCCTTTACCATGCTTTGCAGGATAAAGGAGACCATGTAGTGTAGGTTGGAGGTGGCATTAGCTTCCGAGTCTTCCTGGTCAATGAGGATGACCCCATCATGCACTTCCTCCTCCCAGCCACGTACTAGTCTTTGGGTTTCTGGGCACACAAAGCCCTCCCTTGAGGAATCCCCACCTTCAATGCCCCCACTACTTAAATATTCCTCATCCTCCTCATTCTCCTCCTGTCTGATATGAGGAGGACCCGCAGGAATGCTGTCAGCAGAAAGACTGGGGCCTTCAGAGCTAGGGAAGGCAACCTCTTCCTCCCGCTGCTCTGCCTCTAGTTCCACATCTATAATTCCCAGCAGAGTTTGCTCCAGCAGGAACACTAAAGGAATTGTGTCACTGATGCATGCACTGTCCCTGCTCACCATCCTCGTTGCCTCCTCAAATGGTGACAGTACAGTGCATGCATCCTTGATCATCAGCCACTGCAGGGGGGGAGACCAAGTTGACCTGAACCTGTCCTTGTGCCATACTCACACAGGAACTCGTTGATGGCCCTCTGCTGCTAGTGCAGATGCTGCAGCATTGCTAATGTCAAGTTCCACCTGGTGGTCATGTCACAGATCAGTCGGTTTGTGGGAAGGTGGAATTCTCTTTGAATTTCTGCCAGGCGAACGCTTGCTGGGAATGACCGTCTGAAGTGGCTGCAGACTTTTCTGGCCTGGCTGAAAAGCTCTACCAGCCCTGGGTACCTGGTTAGGAAACGCTGTACCACCAAATTTAGGATGGGTGCTAGGCATGGTACATGTGTCAACTTACCCTGGCGTAGGGCGGAGAGAAGGTTGCTGCCATTATCACAGACGACCATTTCCAGCTCAAGCTGGCATGGTGTTAACCATCTCTGCACCTGCCCCTGCAGAGCTCACAGAAATTCTGGCCCGGTGTGGCTCCTGTCCCCTAAGCAAATCAGCTCAAGCACAGTATGGCATCTTTTTGCTTGAGCCATTGCGTAGCCTGTTACGCATCGGTTTAACTGCTACTTCGCCAGAGACAGAGGGAGAGGAGGTGGTGGAGCAGACAGACCTCATACAAGCAGCTTTCTGGAGGCGTGGTGGATGAACAAGCTCCAGCACAGAGCCCCGTCTTGGATCCCTCTCAGCTGCAATCAGTTACCCAGTGTGTCATGAAGGAAATGTAACGGCCCGGTCCATGCTTGCTGGACCACGTGTCTAAAGTCACGTGCACCTTGCTGCTGACTGCCTTTCCCAATGACTCCATAACATTGTGTTCCACGTGCTGGTATAGTGCTGGAATGGCCTTCCATGAAATGAAATGGCGTTTTGGAACCTACCACTGTGGTACAACACATCCAGTAAATTCACGGAAGGAAGCAGAGTCCACCAGCTGGAAAAGCAGCAGCTGCATTGTGAGTAATTTTGCTAAGCTGGCATTTAGACGCTGTGCTTGGGGATGGTTGGGACTATATTCTTTCTTACGCTGCAGCAGATGGGGCAACGTAATCTGACTGCGTAAATCTTCAACTGATGGGATACTGTCACATTGTGAGGAAGCACCTGGTACATCCATTACTGTAGCATCATCCCTGTCAGTGGAGGTTGGAGTCAATGACATGGCAGGACATATAGTGGGGGTAGAGACAGGTGAGGAGGAGGACCTACACAAAGTGTTGCACAAAAGGGATGCGTGGCAGGTTGACATATGTCACCTCAAGCACGTGGTACCCAAGCGTCCGGTGTCTTTCACACGCTTGAGCCACATCTGACATAGATTACAAATAGCAACGGTGCAGTCTGCTGCACATTTCTTAAATAACTCCCAGACAGCAGAGTTCCTGGATGTGTGCTTTGAGACAACAGCGCTCTGCACCTGAGCAGCTCTGACATCTGATGCCTTGGACTGGCTAGTGCTACGGTTGGTCATAGAGGACATTGTGCCTCGTGTTTTTTGTGCCTCCTCCTCCTCACTTGACTCCTTTGTTCGATCAGGCACCCAGGTGGAATCAGTGACCTCATCATCATTGTCATCATCCCCTATCTCCTCGTTACTGGAGCCAACTTGGCAGTATGCTGCAGCTGCTGGGGCAACATGAGTGCCAGTTATTTGTGTGTCATCACTGGTACCCCCTTCCTCTAGGTTGATTATACTCCCTTCCTCAACCTCAGAGATTGAATCAGAGCACTGTAGTTGCTGCGCATCCTCAAGCAACATGTCACTCTCATTGTAGTCAAACAATTCAGCTGACTCCTCCGTGTGTGATAGTGAGGCTACGGCAGGAGTAGCTGTGGACATGGAGGCTGCATTAGATGCTTTGGCAGCTGAGGTGGACTGTAAAGCAGTACAAGCCTGCCTGGCAGAGGACTCGGAGGACTCGGATGGCCTGGTTAGCCAATCCACCAAATCCTCTGAATTAGACATGTGCACAGCACAAAATTTCATTTTGAACTAATGGATTAGTCCTAAAATGCAATTTATTTAGTTGCTAAAGAAATTCGTTGTCAGTTCTTTAGTATGAAAACTAATTTCATTCATCCGAAAACCAGTGGATACAATTACTATTGCAGTGGCTCCTCAGAGGGCTGAGATCAGCTGCTTGTTACAGTATATCTCACTCTCAGCACAATGTGTCAGGCAAAGCTGTTACAGTAACTGAATGCTGCTCATCACAGTGCTCAGAGTTTCAATAAAACTAGTAAATAATATTTTTATATATGAGGTTAGAACAATATTATGTCCTTGTTTTACTGAAACTCTGAGCACTGTTACAGTCAGTTACTGTAACAGCTGAGCCTGATACATTATACTGAGAGATAATATAACAAGCAGCCGATCTCAGTGCTCAAAGCCACTGGATTTAAAGGGCTAAAAAAAAGGCTCCTCTCTGTATAATGTATAGAACATCCTCCTGCATACCTTTCTCTGTATAATGTATATAACATCCTCCTGCATTAATACCCCTCTCTGTATAGAACATCCTCCTCAATTTATACCTTTCTCTGTATAATGTATATAACATCCTCCTGCATTAATACCCCTCTCTGTATAATGTATAGAACATCTTCCTGCATTAATGAATGCCCCTGTCTGTATAGAACATCCTACTGCATTGGCATGTGGAGGGTGCAGAACTTCGGAATGCAAAGAATATAAAAGCAGGGAAGAGGGAAAATATTAACTTAAATCGGTCTGAAAGCTCAGAGAAGAGATGACTGGTGCAAAATGTATTTTTATAATAAAATAAAGCACTTTAAATTAAGGGAAAACATTCAAATAAATCACACTGAAGACTCATAATGACAGAGTAACTGTGAGAGCTGGATACTAAATGTATCAGTCGTAAAAAAAAAACCTTTTATAACAAGCAGCCCTGGGAGAGGAGAGGGACTTTATATAAAACGTGTATTATAGATGAGGAAAGGTGGATAGTACTCCTGGATAATATAAAATGTATCAGACCTAAGCCCCTATTATGCAGAGTGGGAGGGGAGATAACACACGTTTTATAAAGCCCCTCTCTTTTCCGAGCGCTGCTTGTTATAAAGAAGTTTTTACTATCCAGCCCTCCTCTGTCATTAGCTTTCAGTGTGATTTATTTGAATGTTTTCCTTCGCCAGCTGCTTTTATCATCTTGTTTGCCTCATAGACATGCACGGGTTAAGTAAAGGTTTCCTCTCCTGTGCTGGCTGTCTGTGCTGCGAGTGAGTATTCTGGAGCTCTATCACTGTCAGATTTTCGGGTAGGGGTCAGGAAGGATTACGCATACAAACCTTTTCTGTAGCTTTGCAATGTTGTGCTCTTCATTGCTGGTCTCCTTCAGTCATCAATGTAATATCACAAAAAGGACTGAAACTAAAATGTTGTGCATTTTATTTTAGTTTCTTTCATTTTTTGTACTGAGCAGTTTCGTATCTCTTGAGTCATACGAAAACTAAATTATCCCAAAATTCGGACTAAATCGTTTTAGTACTAAAACGAATACACATGTCTACTCTGTATGTTGCTGCTGCTTAAGACGTCCAGCACCAGTTAGAAAGGACAAGCGTGCCCTGCAGAGGGTGCACCACGTCCACGACGACCAGAGGCACAGCCTCCCGACACAGAGGCTTCTTGCCCTCTTATCTGTGTCTGGGAGCGTCTGCCTGTCCTTTTTGGTCTTTCTGACATGGTGAGTGATATATAGATTAAAGATATACAGAACTCTTATTCAACTCTGTTATAAAAATTGGAGATATGCAGAACTCTGATTCAACTCTGGTATAGAGATTAAAGATTTCCAGAACTCTGGTATAACTCAGTGAGACCCCCTGATGGGTGGCAGTGTGACAAGACACAGATTACAATTCCCAGAAATCTGCTAGAAGTATGAAGGACCCCCTGATAGCTGGCAGTGAGAAGACACAGATTAAAATTCCCAGAAACCTTCTATAAATCAGTGAGCCCCCCTGATGGGTGGCAGTGTGACAAGACTCAGATTACAATTCACAGAAATTTTTTGGAAGTATGTGACACCCCCTGATAGCTGACTGTCAGTGACTGAGAAGACACGGATTACAATTCACAGAAATTTTCTGGAAGTACGTGACACTTCCTGATAGCTGACTGCCAGTGACTGAGAAGACACGGATTACAATTCACAGAAATTGTATGGAAGTATGTGACACCCCCTGATAGCTGACTGTCAGTGACTGAGAATACACACTTTCCACCGCCAATTCCCAGATATCTGCAACAAGTGAGCCCCCCAAATTGCTGCTGTCACTGAATGAGAAGACACACTCTCCACCTATTCCCAGATATCTGCAACAAGTGAGCCCACCAAATTGCTGCTGTCACTGAATGAGAAGACACACTTTCCACCAATTCCCAGATATCTGCAACAAGTGAGACCCCCCAATAGCTGTCACTGGCAGTGAGAAGACACACTAACACAACAATCTCCTCTCAAAAAACACGTGCTGGAGGCTGTGTTAAGCCTTATATAGTGTGCTGCGGGATTTAGCTCTGTGAGCCCATGATTGGGCAAAATCTGCCCAATCAGGACTTTGAGCCGTGATTGGCATAGTATTGCACCTAAACTGTGGTCAGGTGCAGGCTGTACCCAATTACAAGCTTCAGGCCAGTGGAAAAAGTGCATTGTGGTGCATTGTGGGCGAACATGCGGCGAACACGCGGAAATGTTCGTACACATGGAACCGAACAGCTCATGCCTACATTTTTGTTATATAATACTGTATATGGTCATGTTGGATATCATTGGAAAGGGCAGACTCTGCTCTTGACCAACCATGTGTGGTGCCCAGGTACAGCGATACAGCAGTACAAAGGACCTCTGTATCTCCTGCAATGGGATGTCTCCTCCAGACTGCATGGAAGTGGGAATAAGAGGGGTTTTCTTTGCTCACAGATTGTCAGATGCTGATCCAGCACCTCTGTGTGGCTGACAGGGGGTGGAAAGAGCTGGAGAAATGGTGGGTGGGTCCATCCCTCCCTGGGTGCATCCCTCCCTCCCGGTGTAGCTGGCTGGGGTTGGAGAGGAGCTGGGGAAAGGTGGGTGAATCCCTCCCTCCCTGTGTGGCTGGCAGGGCGGAGAGAAGCTGGGGAAAAAGTGGGTGCATCCCTTCCTTCCTTCCTGTCTCCTTGTGTGAGGTAGCGGAGGGAGTGAATGTGGGCAGTCCATCAGTTTTATAGACGCACCAATGAGAGGCGTTCCTGTTGCTTAGCCTGCCTTCATCTGGTGAGTGGTCCATCAGTTGCAGAGTCCCAACAATGAAAGGCATTTGTGCCGCCGAGCCTCCTATCATGCAACTGGCTCAGAAGGACATGACCACAAGCAATGCCACAGATCTGTTGCAGGGTACTGACATTTAAGGCAGCGGTCGTTAGTAAGTGAGCATGAGCCATTCTGGTAGACGCCATATACGCCCGATTAGGGGCAGTATTACAAAGCTGGTGTTAATTTAACCAGAGGTGTTGTAAATTTACCAGAGCAATTCTAGTCTACGGAGTTGTTAAATTTAAATAGGGATTAATCCCTGGTTGGGCGCTGCTCACACAAACGGGGTGATTCAAAACCCTTCCACTGAGAGATGATCAGTGTGATATCACACCATATACGTATTGCAAGGTGTAGCTTAAATGTTATATTGGAGTCTGTATACATAAACTGAATGCTCACACAGGTGGGGTGATGTGTAGCCTTTTCACTGAAAAGTGTTCAATGATATCTGGACAGTGATACATGCACTTTATATGTAATATATACAAAACATGTACTGCAAGATATACAGGGTTATTCAGAGAGCGTGAAAAGCAGGAGAATGACTGGAGAATGAAAAATTCTAGGTCAAAATAGCCGATTTGGAAAGTGAGATGAAAGGGAGAATTTTTCTGGTTTGGCTATTTTGACCTAGAATTTTTCATTCTCCAATCATTCTCCAGTCATTCTCCTGCTTTTCACGCTCTCTGAATAACCCTGATAGTGTAAACATTATAAGAAAGTCCGTATATAAAGAGGTGTTTGCCTGTTCCAAGGTCTAACAGTTCCTGGTATGTATACTGCCACCTGGTGGTCAGAGTTTAGCATGCAGATAGTTGTTCAAAGAAACGGATCTGTTGCTGTTCCTTCTGTTCATCTGCAACAGGTCTGGACCTCATGTTGGTGAAAGGAGACAGAAAGAAACAGAATACATAGTGCACACTGTCACTTTAAGAGAGTAAAAAATAGTTACAGAGATTTCCAACTCACGCGCTATCACGCTCACTCTTATGCACCTCTCTGGCCCATATAGGTGGCCAGGAACCTTTCTTTCACCTCCTTTCTCCTTATCTGCTGCAGTCGTCTGTCTGCTGGGCTGGGGTCCTCGCGGTGTGTGCGGTGGAAGCCTCCAGTAGGTGGTTAGCGCTGCGCAGTGATAACAAGATGCAGGGGTGTAAGATAAAATCAGAAGGAAAACCATATTTTATTACCATAAGGAAAGCAAATTAATAAAAACAAAAAAAATCAAGGATTATCCAGAACACGTTTTGCCGATGTAGCCTCTTCAGCTGGATAATCCTTGTGTGAGCGTGTCCAATTTTTATACATTGTCTGGTAAATTTGTTTCCTGATTGGTCCTCTTTCCTTTCGTTTTCTTTTTTTTTGCGCGGACTCATTGCGCATGCGAGCATTGCTCTGGGCGAATCGTAGGTCGTGTGGCGATTTTAGACCAATCGGTGGGTTCCTTTGTAGCCGGTCGAAGTTTTGTTCCTGCGATATATGCTGCCGATAGACAGAAATGCCTAGTGTATCGCAGATCTATTAAAGGGATGCACATTTTATATGTAGGGTGCAGAGGATGTTGTTAGGAGGAAACACTCATGGAACAGTAGTAGTTTTCCATGCTTGTCCGTCATGTGTCTGGTTGTAATGATCTGAGTTTTCCGTATAAAGACTGCCAGATATGGATCAAATGTAGTTAGAGAGCTAAATCTCGGGGGTTTCTCTCCTCTATAAAATGTGTAGCCGCATAGAGCTATGTCTCGGGGGTTCCACTCTTTCACTTATGTGTAATTACATATTTTACTGGGGACGTCGTGGAGGGGATGGCGGTTGATCCTAAACCCAGATTATATCTGGTTACAATGATTAGAGGCCCTGAGGTCTCCATATAAAGATTGCTGAATGTCGGTCTTATTATGTCCAAGGGGCTATGTTAATGTAGGTTCCCGGGGGTGACTAAAGGTGGTGTTTATGCCTATGCATAGATATACATTATATTAAAAAGAATAATGGGATATCGTGATGGCAGTTGTTCCTGTATCCTAATGATAACTAGTATGTTGGTACATGGTTTCTCATAGGTGGGTTGACCTAAGATTGTTACAGGGGATTATATATTATGACTAATATTAAACCTGTGATTATATATTATAGAATTGGGATGTGTCAGGGTATTTAATGGGACTCATGTTGTCAGGATTTATGTGTATGGTGTCTCCGGTATTCAGGGAAGTGTAGATTGGAGGAAAAGGGCGAGCTGAATGCTCTGTAAAAGTGTTAACTAAGGAGATATCTTTAATTTAATAAAAAGCCCCAATGACAGGATGTGTATCCACTGATCTCCCCAGGCAATGAAGGGTCTGAGAATGGAGGGGGTATTGGTCAGAGATAGGGGGGTGTTAACTACCAGAGATTATGGAGAGGAAATTAGATATATAGATCGATGTGGGTGTAACTGGAGTGTCTGGGTTATATGTATTTTAGACCTATAGGCATGACAATGATACCAGACTTAAATAGTAAGAAATTTAGTATGTTAAGAGGTACCTAATGTGGTCTGGACCTCAGTCATAGTGGATCGGTGGCAGATGGCTGGTATTGCTAAAGTAATTTTAGTAATATTAGGGATCTTATCCCACTGGTACCTGGAATGGCACGAAATCGTACCTAAAATGCAGGATAGGGTCTGAGGGAGTTTTAGAAAGATTAGGTACAGACCCAACCTATGCGGTGCAGATAGTGACTTGTCAGTTAAAGGGACATAACCGTAGGGGATTAACCCTGAATCAAAGAAAAATAGCCTAACTAGGCTGAAGACTGACAAAAAATATTTCAATAAATTCTTTATTATAACAAACACTGGTACATCAATTAAAAAACATATATATTTCAGAAAGATAAAGATCTGCCTGTAGTCAACAAAATTTTAACTGAAGTGTTCTATATACCAATATATAGAATGTCTTTAGGATAGAGATACTCCATTAGGAGAGGGTACATAAAATCCAAATTGGATGGGTATATAGGGATGTTAATCAGTGGGGGTGATTTGAATAAATTCCGACACTTCAATATGATATACTGCAAGGAACAACAATTGGTTATAAGAAAATTATTATACTACTGTGGATCGATGGTAATATAAGTGTCTGTCGACAATGCCGATAGTTGACCTGCAACAGTTTGAACTAAGTCGATTCAGCGGTTACAATATATACTTTATGATTTCTGGCATATTAAAACATTTATCTGTAATGCATATTGTTGTAAGACTGCCGAGATTTGATAGACCTAAATCCAAAAAGGTCACTTTGAGGTATTTTTTGGCAAAAATAAATATTTGCTGTTAGATCAGGCGTCACCGAGACATGACATTATACATCTGCTGAATTTCTATTGAGTATTCAGAGGTTACGCTCGGAAGCACTTTGTAAAAGAGAATTTCATCAAGACAGAAACTGTCTATACCTCAATTTAGAAAGAGACTTATAGCAATTACGGACCAGTAATTGGTTGCAACGGTTTTTGCTATAATGGTACGGTTGTGACTAGCACATATAAACATTAATCCGTAACATAGAAACCGCCAGGTCTAATAACCATTAAATCAATACATCAATATATTTGCTGAAAAAATGAGTATCTACTAGGTATAGCATAAAAAGGCAGCTAGAATACTATCTAGTATACAGAGCCTGCAAGGAGGTGATATTCCACAGACAAATCCGCCAATGCAGTGGCTGTCTATACCTCATCGGTTTGGGCCGCCTACTTAACACCACTATTCTATGATTGAGAACAAGGCAGTTAGGAAAATGAAGTTGCTGTTAAAAAGGGAGCATAATCACTCAAGCATGCTCACTCGACGCATTTCGCCGTTTGTCACGACTTCATCAGGAGTGGAAGGTACCTACTAACCCCACTTGTATTTATAGTGGTCCCCATTAGAATGATTATCTCACATGCTGTACGTGTGAGAAATTTTTGCCGGTTCCAGGTGCCGGAATTGCGCACGCATCCACTAGTATCATTGATAGGATGCCGGAAATGCTTCTAACTTTGTATTTTCCGTTGCTAGGATACTCAATTTGAACTCCCTTTGAATGAGTTCAAGAGGGTTGAGTAGCTTATGGATTGAATAGAGTACGATACTATATTGTCATATTGCTGTATTCAAAGTTGGAAATAAATTTTGTAAAGATTGACAAGGTATCACCATTCTCAATCTGTATTGGCAATAAAGATTTAAATGGGGGCTAGATGATGTAATGAGGATAGGATGGTATGCCGAGATTAAAGTATAATGAATGGACCAGATTGGATTGTCTATGATTAAATTAAATAAATGGAGTAAAGGTAAAACCTTTGTTTAAACCGTTTGGGTATAGCGTATTTAGTTTATAAATCCAAAAAGTTTCTCTTTTTTTCAAAATTTTATCTAGATTCCCTTTACGGGGACCCAGTTTGTGTTAGGTGCCAGCATGGCAGGCAAGGTTATGAACCCAAGATGCAGTGATGCAACGAAAACAAGGTGTGGGAAAACAGGGATTTATTTGTCACGTTCAGGTAAAATAATAAGTCCAGGTTATGCAGGGTGGTGGGCAGAACGTAAATGAGAGATCAGAGGGATATGCAATGCTGGGGACACAAAGGGATGCAGGAAATACAATACAGAGAGACACAGAGGGCAGATACTCGTAGGAGACTTACTGGGGATACAAGACAGGACAGGAAAAGGGCTGAATGGAATCTTGATTGCAGAGGCATTCAGGAGACAGATGATGAACGGGAAACCAGGATGCATGGATCTTGGAAACAGTCTCTGGAAGACATGGGATACTGGATGCAGGGGGTACACAGGATAGTCTCTGGATAGCAGAGGGTATACTGAGGGAACAGGATCACAGTCCACTGGGCTTGCTGGCTTAGAAAAACTAATGCAGAAGCATTGTCTTCTGGGTGCGCCACCCTTAAGTAGCTGAACAAGCTGGTAATGGCAAGCACCTGTTGGACCTGCAGATTTGCAAGCAATGTTGGACACTTGGAAAGCAGTTCATGGAAGTGCTGCCCTGCACTCAGGATAACGCAGCACCAGGTTTGCCCTTCCTACCACGGCTACGGCGGGCTTTACGTGGGGTGCTGGGGGCACCAGAAAGGGGTCCTGACAGTTTGATTTGCTCAATAGCAAGAAATTTTAGATTGGTAATAGAACTACCATGTGATGCCTTTAGATGTCTTGCCACCGGTGTATCTTTTGGATATTTTACTGATCTAAGATGTTCTAAAATCTTTGTTTTTAATGGGCGGATGGTCTTTCCGACGTATTTTAAGCCACATTCACAGATGAGTTGGTATATTACACCTTGTGTTTTACAATTAAAAAATTGTTTAATTGGAAAGCTCCATGATCCATAGAAATTTTTAACTGTTTTGGATTCTTTCATGACGTGCGGGCACGCTTTGCAGTTTCCACATCGATAAGTTCCTCTTAGGTTCATAGACAACCAAGTTTTAGAATGTTTTTTGTCATACTGAAGTGGCTGTGTATTAATTTATCACCAATGGTCTGAGGGAGGAAGACAAATGTCGGGTGGAGTTAGGGGTACTAAAAATCATTATTCCAAGTTTAGGATAATAGTAGCTCCCAGGAGTTGTTAAGTTTACAAGAGCTCTGGTTAAGTTAACACCAGCTTTGTATTACTGCCCTAAGTATCTATGGAACATTTCCCAGTAGTTAGAGGAGGGAATACGTTTCTACGAGTGAGTTGTGGTATTGATGAGATCTTAGTGAGTGGGGAAAATGGAGAGCCATTTAGAAATTGCATTCCATGGAGTAGACGTAGGCTGTGTGGCCCTTAACAATGCATACACTTAGGGGTTCTGTGAATTTCAGGTGCTCACTAAGGAACCAAGAGGAAAAGCAAGGTCATGAGGAGATAAGATACATACTGTAGGTGTGTATCAAGGAATTGCCGAAGTGTAAAAAAAATAAACAAGGTGAATATGCAAGGGAGCTATGAGTTTACTAAATTCAGTATAAGGAAGGGGCCATTTAGACGTGAGATTCACATAACGCCGAAGTTGATTTAGACCCCTATCGGCGAGGGTGCAGAAAATAGGGGCACTATGGAAAATACATACAGTCCCCTATCCTAAACAATTGAAACTTCCATCTGGCCTCCCCCATTTGGTTTCTGGTAAATTGGATCTTGATAAATTGGATTGGTGGTTAGGAACGGCTACATTCCCTTTTTATATGGAACATGCATCTATCCCACTTCTTCCTACTTTATTAGTATACATTTAAAACTATTGATTTAGAAACATAGAAACATAGAAAATGTCGGCAGATAAGAACCTTTCGGCCCATCTAGTCGCCCAATTACATGGATACTTTACCTGGATTTATCTTTTGTTTAGGATAGCCTTATGCCTATCCCATGCTTGCTTAAATTCAATTACTGTTTTGGCCTCTACCACTTCTACTGGAAGGCTGTTCCATGTATCCACCACCCTCTCAGTAAAATAATGCTTCCTGATGTTACTTTTAAACCTTTGCCCCTCTAATCTAAGACTATGTCCTCTTGTTTTGCTACTTGTTTCCTTTTAAATATACTCCCTTCCTCTACCTTGTGGATTCCCTTTACGTATTTAAATGTTTCTATCATATCTCCTCTGTCTCGTCTTTTTTCCAAGCTGTACATGTTAAGATCATTAAGCCTTTCCTGGTAACTTTTCTCCTTCAAGCCGTACACCATTTTAGTAGCCCTTCTCTGAACTCTCTCTAAGAGGTCTATATCCTTCTGGAGATACGGTCTCCAGTACTGCACACAGTACTCCAAGTGAGGTCTCACCAGTGCTCTGTACAGTGGCATGAGCACTTCCCTTTTCCTACTGCTAATACCTCTCCCTACACAACCAAGCATTCTGCTAGCATTTCCTGCTGCTCTATTACATTGACTACTTACCCTTAGATCCTCTGCAATAATAACCCCTAAATCCTTTTCCTCAGATGTTGAGGTTAGGACTGTATCAAATATTCTATATTCAGCCCTTGGGTTTTTACACCCCAGGTGCATTATCTTGCACTTATCCACATTAAAACTCAATTGCCACAGCTCCCACCATTATTTTAGTTTGCCTAAATCATTTGTCATTTGGCTGATCCCTCCAGGAACGTCAACCCTGTTGCAAATCTTTGTGTCATCAGCAAAAAGACATACTTTTCCATTAATACCTTCTGCAATAACACTAATAAAAATTAAATAGAATGGGTCCAAGTACTGACCCCTGAGGTACCCCACTGGTAACAAGACCTTGCGCCGAATAAACTCCATTTACCACAACCCTCTGTTGTCTGTCACTCAGTCACTGCCTAATCCATTCAACAATATTGGAATCCAAGCTCAAAGATTGCAATTTATTGATAAGCCTTCTATGCGGAACAGTATCAAAAGCCTTACTGAAATCTAAATAAGCAATGTCTACTGCACCACCTGTGTCTATTATTTTTGTTACCCAATCAAAAAAATCAATAAGATTAGTTTGGCATGATCTCGTGATAGATACAATATCCTATAGGAACGTTGCTTTGTTTCAAATATGAGGTTCTTTGTCTGTTTCACCAGATAGTATAGACTGATGCCATAGGTTTCACGAATATTGAGATCTAATTACCTGTCCCAAAACTGACCATATAGTGTCTGGCTCATAACGGTTTTAAGTGGCTCGTGCTTTGTCTGTAAGAAACCTATTACCCATGGGACCTAGAAAAGGCTACAGGAATGTGGGTTTCTAGAAACCCAGTGTCTATCCTGTAACAAGCCTGTATTTAATTTAGATCAGCTCCCACCATTGTATATAGAATTGAAGAATATATTTCACTCATTTATTATTTTGTTGACATTCCTTTGTTTAACAGCATATTATCGATATATAGTCAATTTTAACCCCTTCCCGACCGCGGACGTACCATGTACGTCATTGCAGCGGGTCTCTCTTAGACCCGCTGACGTACATGGTACGTCCTGCCGTTTTTGAGCTGCTGGAAGCGATCGGATCGCTTCCAGCAGCTCAAACGCCATTGCAGGATGCTGGGAGTCCAGGCATCCGTGCAATGGCCGTTAGAAGTGCCGGGGCACCATGTGATCGCTCCCCGGGAGCGATCTACATCCGGTTGCACCGGAGAGGTGCCCGGCACTTCTACAGAGCGCTGGAAGCGATCGATCGCTTCCAGCTGCTCTGAGCATATTACAAGGATGCCTCGACATCGAGGCATCCTTGTAATATACTTACCTGCCGCTGGTCCGTCCGTGATCGCTCCCCCGAGCGATCACTTCCGGTAGCGGCAGGAAGTACTGAGTGCCACGAGGTATCGTGGCACTCAGTACAAATCGATCACTTCAGTGATCAGGTGCTCTGCTGGGTGCCTCGAGGGATCAAGGCACCCAGCAGAGTAAAAAAAAGTGAAAAAAAAGTAAAAAAAAGTGTAAAAAAAAGTAAAAAAAAGTGTAAAAAAAGTGTAAAAAAAGAAAAATAAATAA
>RXON01001485.1:0-10180 GCA_009667805.1 Leptobrachium leishanense
TATCAATCATGGCATGACTGCATTAAACTCTCCACCAGGGTCCCCTCTCTTACTGTTCCGTGTGTGTGTTTTGTGTATGTATATTTGTTATTCGTGCTCTCTTATTGTACAGCACTACGCAACTTGTTGGCACTTCATAAATGTTTGTAACTAATTATTTGTTATTTATATTAATGTCTTATGTGCTCTTAAAATGATTGTTATATTATTATTATTAAAAGTGTAAATTTAGAGTACCCCCCCCACCCCAGGGCAAATTGTTGTATTTGTTACTTTTTTTTACTTGCATAATATATTATATATTAATTTGCCTAATTTACTTGAAGGATTGATTTATTTATAAAGGATTTTACCAGGAAGGAGACATCGAGATTTCTCTCGTTTTCAAGTATAAATGTATGCAGGCAGCCCGCTTACATTAACTAAAGTAATATGTGCATTTTGTGCGTGCGAAAAAAGTAACAAATACAACAATAATATAAATAATAAATAAGACACTATAGTATGTTTTTTTATACATAGCATAAAGGTAAAAATACGATATACGCAGTGTTATCTACATTTTAGATGTCAAAAGGGGTTTGCGACTCCCAGTGTTTCCTTTTTTGCGGGAAACGGGTCCAAATGGTTCTTTGGCGGTTTAAGGTTGCAGACCCCTGAGCTAAAGGTACAGCTGGACGCAGAGATTGTTAGGCGGCATGCGTCGGTGAGGAGTTACACCGGACAGAGGAGCTGGGAAAAGAGGAGAACAGCCTCACATTGCCAGTGGATCTCAACGCGGCCCCAGGTGAGGAGCCAGCCGCAGAGCGAGCATCAGGTAAAGGAGGCAGTCAGCCTTGCTACCCAGCGGCGAGTGTACCACGTGCTAGGGATGCCCCGATACCGATACTAGTATCGGTATCGTTGCCGATACCGGGTTCTGCACGAGTACTTAGTACTCCTGCAGAAGCCCCCGATACTGGAAGCCAGCATTGAGCTAGCTTAACGGCATCCGAGGGGCTGGGGCGGCTCTCCGAATGCTCTAACGGCATGGGGCCTGTCCGAATACCATTAGAGCATTCGTAGAGCCGCTCCATGTCTGGTCTACATTTAAGACAAGCTTTCGAGGGGATTCCTCTCTTCCTCAGGTCTGGACCTGAGGAAGAGAGGAATCCTCTCGAAAGCTTGTCCAATGAAAAAGGTATCACTACGTACTGCTATACTCATGATTTTGGCATCTGGACTAACACAGCCTATCGAATTTATATATATACTGTATATACTGTACTGTGCAAAAGTTTTAGGCAGGTGTGAGAAAATGCTGTAAACACAGAATGCTTTGACAGATGGAAGTGTTAAACGTTTATATAAATGAAGAAAATGCAGCGAATGAACAAGAGAGAAATGTAAATCAAATCAGTATTTGCTGTGACCTCCCTTTGCTTCAAACCAGCAGCAATTCCTCTAGGTCCACTTGCAGACAGTGTTTGAAGGAGTTCGGCTGGTAGCTCAGATCTCCTGTGGATGTCGGCTTCTGTCTCTTCATGTAATCCCAGACACACTCGATGATGTGGAGATCAGGGCTCTGTGTGGACCATCACTTCCAGTGCTTCTTGTTCTTCTTTACGCTGAAGATATTTCCTAATGACTTTGTATGTTTGGGGTCGTTGTCCTGATGCAGAATAAATTTGGGGCCAATCATACTCCTCCCTGATGGTATTGCATGATGGGTAAGTATCTGCCTCTATTTCTCAGCATTGAGAACACCATTAATCCTGACCAAATCTCCAACTCCATTTGCAGAAATGCAGCCCCAAACGTTCAAGGAGCCTCCACCATGCTTCACTGTTACCTGCAGACACTCTCCAGCTCTCCAGCCCTTCCACCAACAAGCTGCCTTATGCTACAGCCAAATATTTCACATTTTGTCTCATCAGTCCAGAGCACCTGCTGCCATTGTTCTGCATCCCAGTTCCTATGTTTTCGTGCATACTTTAGTCGCTTGGCCTTGTTCCCACGTCGGAGGTATGGCTTTTTGGCTGCAACTCTTTCATGAAGACCACTTCTGGCCAGACTTCTCCGGACAGTAGATGGGTGTACCTGGCTGGGTCCCACTGGTTTCTGCCAGTTCTGAGCTGATGGCACTGCTGGACATCATCTGATTTGGAAGGGCAATAAGCTTGATGTGTCTTTCATCTGCTGCACTAAGTTTCCTTGGCCGACCACTGCGTCTACGATCCTCAACGTTGCCCGTTTCTGTGTGCTTCTTCAAAAGAGCTTGAACAGCACATCTTGAAACCCCAGTCTGCTTTGAAATCTTTGGGAGAGACCTTGTTGATGCAGTATAACTGCATCTTGTTGCTGTGCTCAATCTTGCCATGACATGAAACTGTCTTTCGCAACCTCACCTTGGTAGCAGTTTGGCTGGTCCTCACCCATTTTTTAAGCTTCCTACACAGCTGTTTCTGTTTCAGTTCATGACTGTGTTTCATCCTACGTGTAACATTGATGATCATTAGCACCTGTTTGGTATAATTGGTTGATCATACACCTGACTATAATCCTACAAAATCCCTGACTTTGTGCAAGTGGACCTATGAGAATTGATGCTTGTTTGACGGCAAAAGGTAGTAACACCAAATATTGATTTGATTTCGATTTTTCTTTTGTTCGCTCACTTTGTTTATATTTGCCAATTTTCAACATGCAATCATTATTTATATTTCTGAAAGCATTCTTTGTTTACAGCATTTTTTCACACCTGCCTAAAACTTTTGCACAGCACTATATATATATATATATATATATATATATATATATATATACACACACACACACAATGTGGTCTGGTGTCTGCTGGGTATACATGTATTTGATGCCTGTGGGGTATATTTTGGGTGCCGGACAAAATTCCTACAATCAGGTTCCCTAAAGCCAACATCCCGACGGCCAACTTCCAGACATGCCAAGTTCCCTACACGGCCAACTTCCAGACATCCAAAATCCCAGCGGCTAACCCTAATACTAACCCCCTTAGGGAGTTAGGCTTAGGGGTTATGCTTAAGTTTAGGGAGTTAGGGCTAGGTTTAGGGGGTTAGGGTTAGGTTTAGGGGGTTAGGGTTACGGATAGATTTAGGGGGTTGGGGCTAGGTTTAGAGGGTTAGGGCTAGGTTTAGGGGGTTAGGGTTATGGATAGATTTAGGGAGTTGGGGCTAGGTTTAGAGGGTTAGGGCTAGGTTTAGGGGGTTAGGGCAAGATGTAGGGGGTTAGGGCTAGGGTTAGGGATAGGTTTAGGGGTTAGGTTAGGGCTAGGTTTAGGAGGGTTAGGGCTATGTTTAGGGGGTAGGGTTAGGGCTAGGTTTAGGAGAGTTAGGGCTAGGTTAGGGGTTAGGGCTAGGTTTAGAGGGTTAGCTAGGGTTTAGGGGGTTAGGGCAAGATGTAGGGGTTAGGGCTAGGGTTAGGGATAGTTTAGGGGTAGGTTAGGGCTAGGTTTAGAGGGTTAGGGCTATGTTTAGGGGGTAGGGTTAGGGCTAGGTTTAGGAGAGTTAGGGCTAGGTTTAGGGGGTTAGGGCTAGGTTTAGAGGGTTAGGGCTAGGTTTAGGGGGTTAGGGCAAGATGTAGGGGTTAGGGCTAGGGTTAGGGATAGGTTTAGGGGTTAGGTAGGGCTATGTTTAGGAGGTTAGGCTATGTTTAAGGGGTAGGTTAGGGCTAGGTTTAGGAGAGTTAGGGCTAGGTTTAGGGGGTTAGGGCTAGGTTTCAGGGGGTTAGGGTTAGGGCTAGGTTTAGGGGGTTAGGGAGTAGGGTTAGCCGCTGGGATTTTGAATTCTGGAAGTTGTCCATCAGTTGTCTGTGTAGGGAACTTGGTATGTCTGGCACTTGTTCTGTCTGGAAGTTGGCTGTCGGGATTCTGGCATTAGGGAAACTGCTTGTAGGGATTTCGACCCAAACCCGTATATTATATCTAAGACTAGCTTTTGCCAGCGGCTTCGCTCGCGTGGACTTTAGGATTTGTTAAAATAGTTTTTTAAAAGAAACTTGAGTTTTTTTGGTAGAACCCCCCTTTCTCCCCCCCCACTTGGGGATTTTTGGAAAATTGCAAAACACGTGTTTTTTTATTTTTCAAGAAGAATGTAAGTGCCAAATTTCACACCTGTAACATCTTTGGTTTTTGAAATATAGGTATACTGATAAAAGTATTCACATCCCTTTCCCCCACCCACCCCCCTTAACTGGATTTTTTGAAACTGATAAAACATGTTTTTTTTTGCACGAAGATTGTAAATATCGAATTTCACACCTGTAACTTCATTGTTTTTTTAAATATAGGTATAGTGATAAAAGGTATTCATCCCACTTCCCCCCCCCCTGGATTTTTGGAAAATGGTAAAATACGTGTTGTTTTATTTTCAAGATGAATCTAAATACCAATTTTCACATCTGTAACATCTTCTGTTTTTGAGATATAGGTATCCTGTTGAAAAGTATTCACCCCCTTTTTTCACCCACCACGTGGGATTCTTGGAAAATGGTAAAACATGTGTTTTTTCATTTTTCAAGAAGATTGTAAGTGCCAGATTTCACACCTGTAACATCTTTGGTTTTTGGAAATATAGGTATACTGATAAAAGTATTCAACCCCCCTTTTTTCCCCTCCCACTGGATTTTTGGAAAATGGTAAAATAGGTGGTTTTTTGTTTCTCAAGACAAATCTAAATACCAATTTTCACGTCTGTAACATCTCTGTTTTTGAGATGTAGGTATCCTGTTTAAAAGTATTCACCCCCTTTTTTTACCCCCACTTGGATTTTTGGAAAATGGTAAAAAACTTGTTTCTTTATTTTCAAAAGATTGTAATTACCAAACTTCACACCTGTAACATCTTGGTTTTTGAACTATAGATATACTGATAAAAGTATTCAGACCCCTTTCCCTCGACCCCACCCCCTTATTTGGATTTGTGGAAAATGGCAAAACACATGTTTGGTTTTTTCACGAAGATTGTAATCCAAATTTCACACCTGTAACATCTTTGGTTTTTGAATATTGAAGGCCTGAAGCACCTAAGGCGTAGGGCCCTTAGGTTTCCTGGAAAGGATTTTTCTGGAAGGTTTTGCAGCGCGTGAGGAGATTGAGCGGGAGTGGTGTGGGAGGAGTCACTAGGAGGGTACTTAAGGCGCGTGTGGAGAGCCTCTGCACGCCTTTTTCTCCTGAGGTAGAGCGGTTAAAATCTGTGCTGCGTCAGAGAACGGTGTTTTTTTCGGTTTTTTGCCTTAAAAATTTTTTTGGGAATGGCCGAAGGTGGTGAACTGGAGTCGCTACTGGAGGAAGTGCGGGAGGCGGCTCGGCATCGTGGTGTGGAGTGGGCCAGAAGAAGTATATCGGAGGTGTTGGTGGCAGAAGCGGAAGGGGGTTCTCGGCCTGCCAGGATTTCGAGGCTTCCGGAGCGGTTCAGTCCAGGAGGCGAATCCAGTGGTGTATCGGCGGCCGAGAGGTTGAGATTGGAGGCTGTGAGAGGTCGTGGACGGTTGGTGCAACGTATGTTGGCTGGTGGTGACGCATTTGAAAATGATGCTGGCGTGAGCGCTTCCAGACGTGTGGAAGGTAGGAGCTTGAGGCCAGTATCGGGGGCTAAGGATCCTTCTGGTCGGAGGGGTGGTGTGGTGAGCTCTACCAGGAGAGAAGGAATGCGGAGGTCGAGGAGTTCCTCGGGGAGAAGGAGAGGTTGGTGGTCCGCCAGGGGTCCCAGAGGAGGAGCAAGGGCTGTCTCAGGGACTGATGGTTCGGCGGTAAGACAGTTGGTGGATAGGGATGTGGACAGTGGTGTGGCACAGGGTGTTGGTGCGGGATGAGGTCACTCAGGAACTCGAAGTAAATTGGTGTTCAGTTGGTGGAGATGATGGGCTCCGGATGTTGGTGTGAGGGAGCGAGTTGTTGATTTTGGTACTTCGGTTCTGGGCTCATCGTACTAATGTTTTTTTGTCCACAGTTCCAATGGTTCGGGAGAGGAGTCCGCAGCCGGTGGTGGTTTCCAGGCTGCTGGAGTTGGTGGAGGTGGTGCAGGAGGTTTGGAGACGGTGGCACTGGAGGTTCCAGGAAGTTCGGGTGGACCTCGTGTGGCGACAGGTAACGGAAATGGTGGTGATGTAAGTTCTTTCATGTCTTTTTTACAGGGGCCTTTGAGGCTTGGTCGGTTTCACCAAGGGGTGTGAACCAGGGTGTGGATTTGGCTCAGGCATGGAAGGGTGCAGGTGGGCCAGTTGTGAGAGCTGGTGGAGCTTGTGGCGGTGAAGTTATGACTTCAATTGGGCCGAGTGGTGATGTGGGTTCACTCGGTGAGTCCGCAGGGTGGCGGATGTGGCAAGGAGGAATGCTTACGTGTCATTTTCTGGGCCTTTGGGGTTTCATTTGAAGCAGGAGGTTAAAGAAGGCATATGGCGGGGGAGTATGTGGAACTTTTTTCCCTGCTTCCATTGGATGAGGTGGCTGGGGTAAAAGATGATTCGTCTAAGGACGGTTTAAAGGAAGAGGAGGAAAGGAAAAAGAGGTTTCGGAGGTGTGGCGGAATGGGGTATCCGCCTGCGGTCCTGCTCTATCTGACCCCCTCTTTGGTGTTACCAAGCCCGACTACCGAGTGGCACGGCACCCGGCGTCTCGCACGGCTCGGGTAGAAGACTACGTGGCGGTGGAGATCTGGAGAGTATATGGGGCACCCACAGTGGAAATCCGCCCGACTACCGAGTGGCACGGCACTCGGCGTCTCGAGCAGCGGATCTACTGACCTTCGGAAGGCTGGAGACGGTCTGCGTGGCGAACCGCGGTTCGGTAGAGTCTCCTTGAAGATGCGGGGCACGGCGCTGAGTCGAGGTCCCGATTCGGGGTGGTTGCGGTATCCCGAGGTACCGATCCAAGGTGGCGCAACGGCGCGGCGAATCGATGTTCTGCTGCGGAGTTAGAGTGACCCGTTCCTGGGCGGTGGTGATATATAGCTGGCGTGAAATGACAACACCAGACGAAGCTGCATGTATCAAACACTCAGATGAACTGACGTTTAATGAACAACGCCACTATTTATGCTGAAGTACAACAGTCACAATTTGCATACCCATACTAATTAGTAGCATACCCATACTAATTAGTTATGTCAGTTATTTAAAATAAACATTCTTCACATTCTCTTAGCCTTCAGCTCACACAACGTGTGTACATCCATTGTTCCAGCACATCAGATTAAACACACACTATCAGAGATCCCTTAAATTAAACATGTAGCTAGATAATGGGGAAAATCCCTGACGCAAAATTACACAGCAGCAAAACTTGTTTACTGGCTACAGAAACACACATTTACCTACAGGAATATAAGTATGTTTTAAAACCAAAGCTATGTTATTTCACTAAACTAAATTAAACTAAAACCAAACGATGTAAAGTATATTTAAAATCACACGATATAAATGACCTTTGAGGTTTGAAGCATGGAGCGTTACCTCAGCTCCATGACATAGGTCCTTTTAAAAAATGTCTTGGGTTTGAGTCCTGGGCTCGCTGCGCCGAGCCTCTTGGGTCATTCCGTGACAGGAGGATTCCTAAGTCATTCGGGAATTGCTTCAGGCTTTCTGTATTTTGGCAAGTGTGGTTGGGGAAAAGAGCCCACAGCACTGTTCGGGCCTTTTTTGTTATGTGTGATGGATTTGGAGGCTTATCGACGTATGGTGGTTGGGCGTGGTGGAAATACGATGAGCAGTTTAGGCAACGTTTGGCGGCTCACCCCAGGCATGGTGGTGATCAATTGGACATTACGCAGTGTTGCGTTTGATGGGGGCACAAAAGGCGTTGCCCTTTCCAGAGGGAGCCAGTGGGGAGGGGTCAGTTCCCCACCGGCAGGTGTTAAAATGGGATCGTGCTGGCAGTTTAACGAGGGTCAGTGCAAGTTTGGTGCGGGTGCAGGTACAAACACGAATGTTCACATTGTGGAGGATCGCATTCATTGTCCAAATGTTTTAAGAGGGCAAGACATGGAGGCAGTGGCGTAGCGTGGGGGGTGCCTCGGGGGCGGTCGCCCCGGGCGCAATTTTCTTAGGGGGCGCAAAATTTCAAAAGAAATTTGAACCACTAATATTTTCCAGCAGGGATCAGCAAGGTGTCCGCCAGTTTTGCCAATGCCGGCGGTGACTTAGCACTCAGCGTCCAGAAGGGAGGACCAGGACATAAAATTATGGTCCTGTCCCATCTCCTTCTTAACGCTGACATGAGTCACATGAAGCAGCGCAGCATTATTCAACAGAACACCCTGTAACACGCTTGTCAGCCCCCCTTGAAGCCCTGTTACAGCCCCCAGCCGCTGGCAGCCCTGCAGCCGCTGAACAGGAAGGAGGGAGGCGCCTGCCCTGCAGCACATTTAAAATCCGCTCTCCATTAAGCCCCCTGGACAGCTCCACCTCCCTGGGCCTCCAGCAACTCCACGCAGGTAGGCGACAATGTATGACACCAAAGCAGCATGACCACCACACAGTGAGGGGGTACAGGGAGAGGGTGACTGGAGGTTCAGGGAGAGAATGACTGGGGATACTGGGAGAGAAGTGACTGGGGATATTGGATAGAGAGAGAGAGAGAGTGACTGGAGGTACTGGGAGAAAGTGGGGGGTACTTGGAGAAGAGAGAGAGTGACTGAAGGTACTGGGAAAGAGTGAGTGACTGGGGTACTGGGAGAGTTTGACTGGGGGTACTGGGAGAGAGAGACTGGGGGTACAGGGGGAGTAACTGGGGGTACTGGGAGAGAGTGACTGGGGTACTTGGAAAGAGAGTGACTGGGGGTACTGGAGAAAAGTGGGGGTACTGAGAGTGACAGGTACTTGGAGGGAGAGGGTGACTGGGGGTACTGGGAGAGAGTGACTGGGTATAGTGTAAGAGTGGAGCTATGCTAGGGTATTCTGGGACAGGGTGGTTTAGCGTGGGGGCATGTGTGTTTTCATTTTTTTATTATATCCGTATTTTGTTAATATACAATTCAAGTGCTTGTGGGTAACGGGGGTCAATACTCTACTGGTAGAAGGGAATCCGGGTGTGTTACCGTGTCCACAGGTTGGGGGGGCGCACAATTCTTGCTCTGCCCCGGGCGCTGACAACCCACGCTACGCTGCTGCATGGAGGTCTGCCTTTTGGAGGGTCCTGGAGAGGGGGGCTTCCCCAGTGAAACTCGACACGATGTTACCGTGGCTAAGGCTTTACGGAAGACATAGAGATGCAGAGAGATTTTACGGGATGGTTTTGGTGTTGGTTTTCAGATTCCTTTTGTGGTAAGGCCAGGGGGTGGCAAGTTAAGGAATTTGAAGTCGGCTAGAGTGTATCCGGAGGTAGTTCGGGAGAAGGTGTTTAAGGAGATTGGGGCTGATAGGATGGCAGGTCCATTCTCGTCTCCTCCGGTACGGGATTTGAGGATATCCCCTTTGGGGGTTGTGCCGAAGCGGAAGGCAGGAGAGTTTCATTTCATTCATCATTTATCCTTTCCACGGGGGGGGGGATCGGTGAATGATGATATTGGTGAGGACTTGGCCTTGGTGTCATACGTGTCATTTGATTCCGTGGTCAGTTTGGTTCGTGATGCTGGTCCGGGGGCTTTAATGGCCAAGGTGGATATTGAGTCGGCTTTTCGGTTATTTCCTATTCATCCTTCGTGTCATCATCTTCTGGGATTTTGGTTTGAAGGAGAATTTTATGTGGATTTATGTTTGCCTATGGGTTGTTCCATTTCCTGTTCCTTTTTTGAATGTTTCAGTACATTTTTGGAATGGGTGGGCCATGAAGTGGCAGGGTCGGATAATCTCACTCATTATCTGGATGATTCTTTGTGTGTGGGAAGGGAAGGGACCGGAGAGTGTCTGCACATTCTTCGGTCTTTTCAGTGGGTGGCACACCGATTTGGTGTTCCTTTGGCTTCTGATAAAACGGAAGGTCCAGCGTCGGTTATCACTTTCTTGGGAATTGAGATTGATTCAGTAAAGGGTGAGTGTCGTTTACCTGTTAAAAAAGTGGTGGAAGCTTTGAAACAGGTAGAAGGGGCCTTGTCGGTGAAGAAATTACAGTTGAGAGAGCTTCAGTCGCTGATTGGGCGTTTGAATTTTGCGTGCAGGGTCATTCCGGTTGGAAGAGTCTTTTTACGTGGATTGGCTTTGACGACACGGGGTATTCAGGAAGGTCATCA
>RXON01001486.1:0-18355 GCA_009667805.1 Leptobrachium leishanense
TGCAAAACTCCACGTAATCCCAAAGGGTTCACATACTTTTTTTGCAACTGTATATTGAAATTGGAAGAGCTATTGTGATTAAATTACTAAGCAGGGATTATAGAACCTACAATATAAAAAGTAAAAGATTAGAATCTTAATTCTCATTATTAGGGGAGGATTCACTAAATAAGTTTTTCTAAATAGAAAGTGATAGTTTCATCTTTTTGTTAACCCATTAGCACAGATATATATAGGATTACTAGCTTGTTTTAAATACTGATATGCTGTGAAATACATGTTATTGTTTTCTTTAAGCAGGATGTTTATTAAGTTGAACTAACCATCAATGTTTAGTTACTAACTGATTAAATTAATGTACTAATCATTTATATGTTACTAAGAGGATAACATATTTTAAAAGCTAGAAATCTGTGTGTTGATGGATGTTGTGTTTATAAATTCTTGATTTTGTCGAGAGAATAAATCAATTTGTATACGTAATAAAATATATATATTTGTTTTACCGAGTTGGTTGGTTATATTTTTGTAAACAAAACAGATACATTTGAAAACAAACTTAGGAGACCTTTTGAGAAATACAAACGAGAGATAATTTTATTGTTGTTTATATCTCGTATAAATTTCTTATCTGAATATACATCCTGACAGGTTAATACAAGGAGTATTTATTAGGACATTAAAATAGTCATGATAATCACTGTTTTCCCTGACCATGAGGAGTACCCCCACCTATTTTTCCAGAAATAAAGTACTGCAGGCACCTAATGGCGGTTTGCACAGGCGTGTGCACAGGGTGTGCATGTTGTGCCCAGGAACACCCTAATGTTGGGTGACGGGTTTGTCTTTGACCCCTCCATTGAAATCGTGGGTGTCTTTATCTGATTCATGAGAAATAGCCGGAACATTGACAGTATTTTTAGTTAGGAATAAACCTATGTTTATGCAGTGATACTGTTTTGTAAAAAATGATCCAAGCAGAGATATGTAATTATAAAATGTTCCTTGGGTTCGCACCCTAATGAAATGTGCGGCGCACGCCATTGGAGGCTTGGAAGATCCAGTGAGCTGTCACGGTAGAGAGGGGGTTAAGCAGGCCTGGTAAGCAGGAGCTTCTCGTGTGTGATCTGGAAGCAACACACATCACAAAACCCTCTTCTTATTGTGAGACCAGATGTAGTGAATGTTTTTTTTGGTGGACACGTGTGATACGGCATATAATCACAGAAATTATATACAGGTCGGGCCCCTCGTCTGGAAGACTCTAAAACCGAAATTTCATGAGACTTCCAGGCAAAAGTTTTACAAACATCTCTGAGGATCCAGGATGTGGGGTCTCTGTCAGTTCGATGCTTCTCCGAGGGCTACGGCAAGGAGAAGAACACGCGAGAGACTCTGCGCAATAAAAAAGGTCCATTAAAACATAATAAATTTGTTAAAAAATAAATAAAAACAACCTTTTAAAAAAATAAAATAATAAAAATGTCTTTAAAAGTAATGGACAACATATAAAAAGATCTAAAACAATATATAAAAAAGGTTTACATAATAAATAAAAACAATAAATGGTCTTTAAAAATAAAATAAAAAAGATTTTACATTAATTACATTTAAACCTATGGGATCCACCTGTTTAGGCTAGGGTCAGACGAAAGCATTTTTCCCGCGAACGTGAAAAAGTGCGTCCGAACGCATTGACGTATTTTTTCACGGAATGCGCAAAAACGGTCAGACGACGCGCATTTTTGGGCGTGATTTTTGTACGGATTGTCAATAAAACTCTTTTTGCGTCTGGACGTTATGTAGGCTGGACATTAGCAGTGTCTAACATCTCTAATCTCGCACACACACCGCTATGCCGCAGCTGCGCACTCAGTAGTCAGTATACTAGGGTTCTGCGTTCTCAAAAAAATGCGTTCAAATTCCACTTGCGTTGCACGGCCGGACTTTTGTGCGGCCGTACATCGTATAGTGGCCGTCATTGCCGTTCATCTGCTGCTAGTGCGCGCTGTATTAAGTGCGCCAGAACTCTCACGTTTAAAAGTGCGCTGTCTGACCCCAGCCTTAAAATGTCAAACTGAAACACCGAAAATCAGGGCATTTTGACAAACTTTCTGTGAATAGATGAATCAATGTTTCTCTATGTGACAGTTCCGGAGCCATAATCACATTGAAATGCAGGAACAGACAGCTTTGTGAACAGACACATTGCTCTTATGGTTCGGTGCGATTGGGACGTTAATGATAAGTGTAGATGAACATTAGGGGATTTGCTCATTAGTTTTATGATTTCAATTATGTCTTATTTAATTTCTATAATTATTTACTTAATGTGACCGAGTTAATATTCTGTAATAACAAACGTCTATAAGTAAAGAGCAGCGAAGGATCCAACCCATGATCTTTGGTTTACGAGACCAACACCTTACCACTTGGCCACTGCGCCTTTTCTGTATGTTCGCATGAATTAACCATTTGTATTTGACGTTGTGTTCATTTTGTTTGTTTATAATTTTGCCTCATTTGTCTATTTTTGCACTGGAACATGCTGACGATGGACCACAACGAGGTGAAGCCTAGAAGCCTATGGAAACTGACACCCCAGCCTTCAAATGCACCTCATCATAATCCCTCCCCTAGAATTCTACTCCACAGCTCTGAAGTTCTCTTCTCCTTCTCAGAGTCTTTGACATAATTAAACCAGGGACAGATAATGGGATTAGCATTGCTCAACGTTTGGCAAACAAGACAGAACAATATCCATTCAACCCTTTAACAGATATACACAATTTCCAGATAGGGGGAGTTAGAGAAGAGTAAAGTGAACCACACAGTAAACCTATAAGCAGATAGTAACAGATGCACATAGACAAGAACATTATTCATACGTAACACAGATTACACAAACACCCAGCAGCCTACAGTACAGGGAGACTTCAACATAGGAGAGTGATGGGAAATAATATAGAACATCAGGCCTGCGCCTCCCAAATTCACCTCTAGGCCCATGTAACTCAAGTTCAAAGTGAGGCACGTCACATACATAAAGTACAAAAGACACACTCGATGTCTGCTCTCAGTGTTTCATGGTAGTGGATTAACAAATTGGTGGGAATATCTCTATTCTTTGAGGTTTTATAATCACTTGGAATTAATATTCTGTAATAACAAATGTCTATAAAGAGCAGCTGAAGGCACAGATGGGGTTTGAACCATGACCTTTGGTTCACGAGAGCAACACCTTACCACTTGGCCACTGCACCTTTGGTTGGACAAAGTTAGGATTGGCCATTTGTATTTACTTTTATTTTGTTTGTATTTTTCCTAATTAGTCTATTTTTGCACTTAAACTTACTGACCATGGACCACAACGATACATCGGCAAGATTCTAACGTAGTGGAAAGCTAATATACAGAGGGGCACAAAAAATATATACACACTTCACCAGTTGTTATCTATGCCCTTTTATGAAAAGCCATTTTGAATTCTGGCGCAGTGTGTATAATATGCTTCCTTTAAAGATATTAGTAGTTGCAAAATCGTTGATCTGATCATGTGACCGTCAGAAGAGAGTTCACCCCTTCACTGCTGAGCCATTTCACATCTTAAAAAAACACATTTTCCTTTTTATTATTATTATTAATATTTGTTTTCTTTACTTTAAACCTGGTCGTGTTTTGTATCATTGGAAAGGCCATGCTCTGGCCTTTCTAATGATACCAAACATGACCCTGCTAGCTGAAAACATTTGAGAGATATTGAGGTTCAAATAAACCCCTATCTCCACCCCTGTCTTTCCTTAGGAGTCAATGAGGACGTTCCCCACACGTCCTCAGCAGTGAAAGGGTTAAAGAAAATGGCAGAAGCGCGCTTGACTTTCGAGCAACGCAAGATCATTTTGAAGTGGTACATTAAATTTGAAAATGTGTGTGAAGTTCAACAACAATGGCGACGTGAGTTTGGGACAGAACCACCTACACGACTAATAATTGCACGGATTGATGATAAGTTCCAAATAGATGGCGCTGTGTGTGATGTTACAAAGAAGAAAAGGGTACAGCGCACTCAAGAATTCAAATGAATAACACATACACTTTGGAATCCTTGTTCTTACAATTTCTTCATCTCCGTACACCATGTGTGAAAAACAGAGAATGACAATAGTACAGCCCGCCTTTCAAATTATTAATTCCTATAAAATGAGGCACACTCACATGTAGTGAGCCTTTACCAGGCTTAGGTATATTAGGCCTTTTGGGTGTTTCCTACTGTGTTCACAGGGACCCAATAACCTGGCTGCTTCTCTTCTCCAAATCTCTTGCATGTATATGATGAAAGAAAAAAAGACCCAAATCGAGGGTACTGTAATTCTGCAGAAACTGTTGAATTAAAAGAACAAGCGCCAAATTCGTGCACACTCTAGGTGGAGCCTCCAGGCTCTTGGATTATCCACATATGAGTTATTATGGGAAAACTCATAAAACCTCTCCCCAACGACACCGGAACGGCAGGATAGATAAAAGGATTTTATTAAAACAACTTACTATCCAGGACGCGTTTCGTCGGTAGAGACCGACTTCATCAGCTGGAACAAAACCTCTGAATAACATCCCAATCCCCCTGCTGTTTATACAATACTTTAATCAATCTAAATTAGCATGTGAATCTCCTGCCCTATTGACACAGCCCATCCAGCTTCAGGTGTTGACTTTTTCAGGTGTTGACTTTTTAACTGCCTGAATGCAATCAGTCCGCCCTATATAACAACTATAACAGGCTCCATTGAGCCAGGCTCCAGTGTCATTTCCAAGTGGCATTCTTAAGTGGACGTTCAGAGTTGATTCCTGGAGTTTTATCCAAGATCCCCTACGCCATCACGATCCCTAATTCCTGTGTCTCCTCTCTCCACAGGTAGGACATTATCACCCATCATCCACAGACACCCACATCTCAACTGATCCCCTGCATACTTTTGCTGGTAGGACCCCCATCACCCAGTATTCGCAGGCACCCACATTGTAACGTTACCTTGGTCTTTTGCTGTTTTTATTTATTTTTATTTATTTTTGTTTTTCTCCACCATTTGCTTTGCTAATTAGCATGTGAATCTCCTGCCCTATTGACACAGCCCATCCAGCTTCAGGTGTTGACTTTTTCAGGTGTTGACTTTTTAACTGCCTGAATGCAATCAGTCCGCCCTATGTAACAACTATAACAGGCTCCATTGAGCCAGGCTCCAGTGTCATTTCCAAGTGGCATTCTTAAGTGGACGTTCAGAGTTGATTCCTGGAGTTGAGTGGCATCCTAAGTGGACGTTCAGAGTTGATTCCTGGAGTTGAGTGGCATCCTAAGTGGACGTTCAGAGTTGATTCCTGGAGTTGCGGGACTGGAGGAAGGAACTGCAAAACTGCAAGGCCCACTTTTTACTCTGGTAAACTCACGTCTATATTATGCTTTCTCTCACACTTCTGCTCTTTACTTCTACCTTTCTCCTTAAATGGAACTCCTGCCCCTCTACCACCGACCCCTACACTATCTGCATCTCTCCCTCCCTCCTCTCGTCCCACATGATGGCCTCGCATGAGCTCCTTTGTTTCCTCAGAACATGGTCTCCCTCTAACTCTCGTGCTGCCAATCACTCCCACTCCCACAAATCCCATTCCCACCTTCTCTTTCTCACCCTCCTGCTGTTACTCTATTCAGGTGACATATCCCCTAACCCTGGCCCCACAACACATCCAATACTTCCCTCTCATCCTATCTCCATCGCACATAAATCATCTCCCTGCAAGCCCAGCAACCTCATTCCCATCATCCCTCAGCGCCTGTCCTCTTTCTCCTGCGCCCTCTGAAACGCTCGCTCTGTGTGCAACAAACTCACAGCCGTCCATGACCTCTTCCTTTCAAACTCCTTCAACCTCCTAGCTTTAACTGAAACCTGGCTAACTCCCTCTGACACGGCCTCCATTGCTGTTCTCTCACATGGCGGTCTACACTTGAGCCATACCCCCAGACCGGGTGAGAGAAATGGTGGTGTGGTCGGACTCCTGCTCTCTCCCACCTGCACCTACCAGCATCTCCCTCCACCCCCATCCCTCTCCTTCTCCTCCTTCGAGACACACTGCATCCGCCTGTTCTCTCCTCTGGCCCTCAGGGTGGCAGTCATCTACCGCCCACCGGGACCAACCTCCCAGTTCTTTGACCACTATGCTACCTGGCTTTCTCACTTCCTGTCTTCTAATCTTCCATGCCTAATTCTCGGGGACTTCAACATTCCCATTGACGATCCTTCCGCCCTGCTGCCTCCAAACTTCTTTCACTCACGTCCTCCCTTGGACTCACACAATCCTCCCTCCTCCCTACCCACCGCGATGGTCACGTTATTGACCTGGTCTTTTCCAACCTCTGCTCCATTTCTGAGTTCAAATGTCGCCCTTTCCCCATCTCTGACCACCACCTTCTCTCTTTCAACCTATCTGGACTTCCTAAACACCCTGCTCCCCCACCCCGCACACACACTCGCAGAAATCTACATGCTGTGGACCCCCATCAATTCTCCAACCTACTTCACCACCTCCCTCATACCTCATCCTTCACCTGCCCTGATGCTGCCACTAATCACTACAACACTACGCTTATCTCTGCTCTAGACACTCTTGCTCCTCTTCGACTCTGTAAGCCCCACGCCGCCAGCTTCAGCCCTGGCACACCCTCCAGACTCGCTACCTGCAAAGATGCTCCCGCACCGCAGAGCGTGCCTGGAGGAAATCCCGTTCTGAAGCTGATTTTGTTCACTTCAAGTTTATTCTCCGGTCATACACCTCTGCCCTCCACTTGGCCAAACAATCCTTCTTCTCATCTCTTATATCTACGCTGTCCTCCAACCCTAAATGGCTCTGGTCCACCTTCAACACCCTCCTCTACCCACCTGCACCTCCCCCCTCAGCTGCCTTCAGCGCTCAAGACCTGGCAGATTACTTCCTCAGTAAAACTCTAACTATCAGAAGCAACATCCCAACACAAGATAGTTATCTGCCACCTCCACTCCCACAGGTCCCCTCTGCCACCCTCTGCCGCTTCCTCCCAGCCACTGAGGAGGAAGTCAATTCCTTATTGTCCTCCTCACATCTCACCACGTGCCCGCTCGACCCCATTCCCTCACATCTAATTCTTTCCCTCTCCTCCTCCCTCACCCAAGCTCTCACACACATCTTCAACCTATCTCTCTCCACTGGCTCCTTTCCATCCGCCTTCAAACACGCGCTAGTTACCCCTTTACTAAAGAAACCATCCCTAGACCCCAACTCTCCATCCAACTACCGCCCTGTATCCCTGCTTCCCTTCACATCAAAGCTCTTAGAAAAACTAGTCTTCAACCGCCTCTCCTCTTCCTGTCCTCCAATTCCCTACTTGACCCCCTGCAATCTGGCTTCCGTCCCCTACACTCAACTGAAACTGCCCTCACCAAAGTCACCAACGACCTCCTAACTGCTAAAAAACACGGCCACTATTCTATTCTCATCCTGCTTGACCTCTCGGCTGCTTTTGACACTGTTGACCACCCCCTCCTTCTACAGACCCTCAACTCTCTGTGTCTCGGTGACACTGCACTTGCTTGGGTTGACACCTATTTATCCAACAGGTCCTTCTGTGTGTCCTTTGCTGGTAACTCCTCCTCTTCATTGCCTCTATCTGTTGGTGTACCTCAAGGCTCTGTCCTTGGTCCTCTGCTCTTTTCCATCTACACCTCCTCCCTGGGCAAAATCATCAACAGCTTTGGCTTTAATTACCACCTCTACGCTGATGACACTCAGATCTACCTCTCTACCCCTGATCTCTCTCCCCCTGTCCTCTCAAAAGTCAGTGACTGTTTATCTGGCATCTCCTCCTGGATGGCCTCCCACCACCTAAAGATCAACATGTCAAAGACTGAGCTCCTACTTATTCCTCCCTCCAATGCCTCCCCACCTCCTGACTTCTCTATCATGGTGGAGGGTATCACCATCTCCCCATCAAACCAAGTTCGCTGTCTTGGAGTTACACTTGACTCTGCTCTTTCCTTCATCCCCCACATCCAGTCTCTTTCCTCCTCCTGCCGATACCAACTGCGTAATAGTTCCAGAATTCGGCCATTTCTTACCGCTGTCACCACAAAACAACTCATACACGCCCTGGTAATCTCCCGACTCGACTATTGCAATAATCTCTTATCTGGCCTCCCTCTGTCCCGCCTCTCCCCCCTACAATCCATCCTGAACACCTCCGCCAGGCTAATTCTCACCCGCCGCTCTGTCTCTGCCGCTCCCCTCTGCGAGTCCCTTCACTGGCTCCCCATCCACTGCAGAATTAAGTTCAAAATCCTTATCCTTACCTACAAAACCCTCACTAACTCAGCGCCCCACTACCTGTCCTCACTAATCACCAAATACACCCCAGCCCGCTCCCTAAGGTCAAACAGTGACCTGCGCCTAGCTTCTCCCCGCATCACCTCTTCCCATGATAGAATGCAGGATTTCTCACGAGCAGCCCCCACTCTCTGGAACGCTCTCCCTCGTACTGTCAGACTTTCCCCTAACTTCTCTTCCTTCAAACGCTCCCTTAAAACATTCCTATTTAGGGAAGCCTATCACCCAACTCACTGACACAACCATCAATCACTCTCACCTTATTTACTATTATTCTTTATTTATAAAGCGCCAGCATATTCCGCAGCGCTTACAGTCCTCTCCTCCTGTTTCCAACCCCAACCCTCCTAGATTGTGAGTTCCTACGGGAATAGGGCCCTCATCTCCTCCTGTACTGTTTGTCAAATGTTGTTCAATGTATTGTAACCCTGTCTATACTGTGCTTATTGTACAGCGCTGCGGAATATGCTGGCGCTTTATAAATAAAGAATAATAATAATAATAAATGGTGCCTATATGTGTAAGTCCACCTCATTGATCCTTTTCTGACTTGTTAGAGTTCTAAAACCCACACGCCGGAACCTAACTGCATTCCACCTTGCAACGCATGAAGCCTTCTTCCGCACTTTCGTATTTCCTGCGTTTCCTCTCGGAACGCCTCGACTTCCTTGTTGCACTGATTGGGAGTCTCTATTCGTTATCCTCCCGTCTCAATTCAAACGGGCCGATCGTGTTACAATTTCCTCCATTAATCAGCGCCTTCTATCTTCATTTACTCCCCTCAACAAGGGAACATAACAGTGCATTATATCAGCCAATTATTCGGATAACGTCACACTTAAAAAGCTTTCATAGTTTATCATGGTGATCTTCTGATGTGGGCACAAATGTCCCTTTTGATCATTTCATATAGTGTTATATAAGTGTAATCTATAATTAAATCAAATGAGTTACTACCAGTTCTAATTTTATATGTAACCTTAATAAAATGTCCATAATTATTCATTCTATATAATATAATATGATTATTCTAACCAATTATAACTTCTCATTTCAAAATTTCATAGAAATATCGCAATATAAGTGTAACCCTTATATAACCCCTATAGGGAAAATCTACAGTCAGGTCCAGAAATATTGGGTCATCGACACAATTCTAACATCTTTGGCTCTATACACCACCACAATGGAGTTGGAATGAAACAAACACAATCAGGGTTTGTCAGGTATATTACACAGAAAAGGCGAATTTAAAATGGATGCCTGTAGCCATTTTGTTTTAAAGACAGTTTTCTTTTTCAAAATATTCTCTAGATTTAGAAATGAACAAGATTTTTTTTACAAAGTTCATTCCTGGGTTAAGAAATCCCAGACATGAAGGAACCTAGAATGAATGTGAGATAATGCTAAGATGTGTCATAAGTAAATTTATTGGTCTATTCTAAGTTTTTAAAACAAAAGAGATTTTGTTTCTTTTGGGTATAGGAATAAGAGTTAAAGCATTCTGTAATATAGAATTATATTCACAAAATATATGTTTATAATCAAGGTATATTTTATTATAATTACAGTATGAAATATATACTCCAAAATATTGTAGAAAGTATATAATTGGTAAATAATAAAAATTACTAAAGAATAGATTCTGTGAGTTAACCAGGAAAGAATTTAGCTGATAAGGCTCTAAGCAACCAAAAGGGAGGAGAGCTATAAATCTCAAGACAGTCTAGTTAGAAGACAAGGTTCTTTGTTAAGCTACGTCTGACCTTGTGACCCTAGATAAAGACCGAGAAAAAGAAATTGGGGAATTAATTGGAATTAAATTAGAAGTGCAACACTGCCCTCTACAGGATAGTAAAAATAATGATTTATATTATCATTAATATTAACTGTGTGGCTATAATAAGCGGGAAAAAGTTTTTGGTAAGTCAGTCGGAGATTGCCAGCCATCGGGACGCATCGCAATGCACTCAGACATCCATTACATATGACACTCTGAGCAACCGAGCAGACTCACACCACGATGCACTCAGATCCCAAGACATGAGGCAATTAATATTCTCACCAAATCTCTAACTCACATGCATTGATTATCTAATATCGATAATTTTCACATATTCCAAAACAGAGCATCACATAGAAAATTCCAAGGCAGACTCATCAACATCCAAATTGGACAGGTAATGTATGAAATAAGGAATTAATGTAAAAATATATTTGTAGAGATTTTTGCAACGTAGACTGAGATTTCTCGGATAAGGTTAAGATCCAAATTCTAAGTATTTCTAATCTGCAGATGGAAATATGAAGAAGTGGATATAAGGATTTATTCCTCAAGAAATGTTGCAAGATTGATACCAATATATATATTGAATTTGGAAATTACTGTGATTAAAATTAATGAGCAAGGAATTATATAACTACAAAATAAAAAGCAAAAGATTAGAAGTTTAATTCTCGAGATTAGGGGAGGATTCACTAAATAAGTTTTTATTACTTATTATTAAATTAGCTCATCTTTTGTTGATCTATGTAGCAGAGAGATATATATATCTATAAGAGCTGGCTGGTTAAACATTGTTTGCTGGGAAATGCATGTTGTATTAAGCAGAAATGTTTATTAACTATTTGTGTGTTAGTTACTAACTGAGAAAATAGATGATATTAATCATATATGCAGTTACTAACCGGAGATACATATATTGTGAAGCTAGTTTTTATATGCTGATGGAGTGTGGTTTATAAATTATTGTTCATGATATGAGATTTGAAATTCTTTTGTATACGTAATAAATATATATATATTTTTATCCGATTATTGATTATTGTATTTTTTAAAGCAAAACACAGACAATTAAAAGAATTCAGGATAATTTCTAAGAGATATAAACGATTGATATTTGTGTCTCGTATAAGTTTCTTATGAAATAATAATCCCTGATATATTGGAGACAACTGCCAAGGTAGGTCCAGTAAGTCCAATATAGACATATTGGAGGCTTGGCTGATAAATCCAATATATACAAACATGTTGTATTCACGTGCAGAGATTATATCCGACAAATTGGAGGCACTGGTCCGAGATTGTAGTATTTGTTTGGAATATAATTGTCAGTAATTGTCTGATTAGACAGAGATAAAATATATATATATATTTTGATTCCTTGTTGTATTTTGACTTGTGGTTTTTACGGTTATCTACTAAACAGTGTAAAAATGTCAGAGTCAGAATCTGAGACTCAGGAAGATGTAGAGATACATACTAATCAAATAATATTGATAGATGTTATGTCTTATCTAAAGGACAAGTTACACGTCACAGACGATTTATTTGAATGGATAAAAGAATTGCAATCAAATATATCGAATTATATTGATTCAATCTGGTCAGATCAATCAAATTTTCTTGAGTGTTTGCGAAAGATAAGTGCGGCCACAAATAAAAAGGACAAAGAAATGTTTGCTTTAAAAATTGTGCCTGAATGCATATACTTGATCGCAGAAATGAACAAGAGATTGAATGATGACAAAGAAACCAGAGACAGATTAGAAAATAAAAATTGTGACTTGCATGAAACCGTAAATAAATTAAAAGATGAGTCAGAACGAATAATAATGGAATTGAAGGTGTGTGCAAGAGAAAAGGATCAAATGCAAGATGAGATTGCTCAATTATCCAAATTAAATAAGGAGCTAAACAAACAATTGGCGAGAATGAAACGCGAATATGAGAAATTCGCTGATGAGTTACGTCAGGTTGAAACTGATGTTCGAAGGGTTAAAGATTCTTCGTTAGAGAAGTTCCCTATGCAAGCTTTAAGCTATACATCACTGATAAGACCTGATGACGGCTCTGTTTATCTGAAAAGCCAGAATGAGCAGAGCGAATGTGAAAGTGAAACTAAATCTCATGATGAAAAGAGGTAAAACTTCTTACACAGGAGTATTCTAAATCACATCACTCTAGCCAGCCACAGCCTATTAAGAAATATCATAAAGTGAATGATTTAACGAAAATTATTAATTTCCTCAAAACCTCAGTAGGTATTTTTGATGTTAAGGCATCATCAAGAATTATAAATCATTTATCGATGTTTGAAGAAGCTGTGGGAATAATGGGAATAGATTCAGATGCTCAGAAAATAGAGTTGATTCCATGGGTCTTTGAAAGTAAACATAGGTATTTTTTCCAGTCTTTGAAAGAATCTGGTATAAGGAAATGGAGTAAAGTAGTTTCTGAGGTCAAATCCGAATTTGGGCCTCACCGTACCAGTCTAGCTGCGAAAAGAGCAATTTTAACTCTAAAATGCAGACCTAATCAAAGCCCCCGTGAATTTCTTTCAGTCCTTAAAAATGCGTACAGCTTGGCTGAAAGAAACCCAGATTTTGAAAACCCTGAATTTATCCAATTATTTTATGACGCATTGCCAAATAAAATAAAGGTCATTTTGGCAAGAGATTATGACCCGAGAAATGGTTTGGATTGGGTACTAAAAGAAAGTATGACCCTATTTACTGTATTTGAATATAGTGAAGAAACTCAGGGGAAAAGAGTGAAAAACTCACCTGAGGAAATAGCGGAAATTCACGCTAAAAAGGGCGATATTAAATTTGAGTCCCACAAAAAGAGTTATGTGGAAATATTGCGTGACTCCATACCCCAAAGGGAAAAATCCAAGCCAGATCAGGAAAAAGGGTTTGCCAGAGAAAATTCAGGAAGTAAATTTCAATCTAGGAAGCAATGGGTACCTAGAAGTCAGTGGGTTAAATCAAGGGAAAATGTACCTAGACAGGAAGCGACCAGAGGTAAGACTGAATCTGATGCGTCTGATAATGCGCAAGCTTCGTCCCCAAGGACGAATAGAAAGCGGAGATATAATGTACGCCAGCGTATGGGTCAAATGCAGGAAGATTTCCGTGTGCTGACAGAAAAACTGGATCAGATCACTCAGTTAATGACTGGAAATAACCCTGGTCAGGTTGTAAGCGATGCAATCTGCAGCCCCACCCAACCAGTGACTAGATGATGTTTCTGATGAAGTAACCAGCATCCATGACAATTTACCAGAAAGTGATGATGAAATGATTAATAAAAATGTTTGTATGGTTGATGATTTAAACCCTTCCCTGCAAAGAGAAGGAAAATGTATTTTATCTCCCCAGACTAAGTGCGAGCAAGCTGAGAAGACTGGATCCGAAATGGACAGCACAGCTGCCAAAAGCACGTTTGAGAGAGCAAAATCAGTTGGTAAAATCTATCCAAAACCTAATTTCATATCTCACTCTAAATTTCTCTGTAAATTGCATAGCATTGAAGACCGATATTATGTGAATGTAGAATTACAAGATAATTTACCACATATTCCGTCCTTGCTAGACACTGGAAGCCAAGTTACGTTAATATCAGCACATTATTTTGAACAGGTCCAAGAACTGTCCTCCAGGAAGCCTAGATTAGATAAATCTAATGCTAATCTAGTGAGTGTGAGTGGCACATCTCTGAAAGTTCTGGCACGGCTAAATTGGATTTTAAATTGGGGAATAAAGTAATTCGGCATCCAACACTTGTTGTGGATCTGCCCCAAAATCGCCTAATTATTGGAATGGACCTTCTCAAAAGGTTAAATCCAATCATTGATTTTATCAATGAGGTTATTTGGTCCCAAGTAAATGTTCCAATCAGCTATGATAGATCCCAATCCCATCACACTCAGCGTAACTGCCACGTGATTGAGGAAAGGCCGGATTCTATTGAAGTCCACTTCAGAAATAGCCAGACACCTGATATCTCTTTCTTAAGGCCAAAGCCCCTGACTACAGGAGAACAGGAGGATAACACCATATGTGTTCCCCCCGAGAGAATTCGAGATATATGTCTGGAAGATGACGTGCTAATTATTCACCTCCACAAGAGGGAGACAGAACCAGATGGACATAGTGACCCTGAAGTGATCAGATACCCAGATCCACAAGATGAGTGGGTAACAGATCTAGATAATGATGGAGACAGTCATAATGTTATTGGAAAAAGTTATGTTATATATTTCTAGGAGAAATAAAACTGTCAAGCTCAATTGCATGATTGTCATTCTAGATTATCTCAGGATATGTGAAGATGGACCAACAGAAGACACTTAACTGGTATCATGTGAAGTGATGTTTTAATTAACATGTGATTCTTCTTCCCAGCATTCAGATGTTTAACTCAAGCTAGTAGATAGACTAGATCCGTACGGTTAATTAAAATTAATCAGAGATCAGAGTATCTATAGGGAAATTGAGTGAAATCGCTAGTCTATGAATGGTTATTTATACTCTTTCTTCCAACAGAAATTGAGATAAATGGTTAATCCAAACTGCGACGCTTAATCCGCAAAGATGAATCGGACCACCAAAGACTGCGACTATCTAGAAATTCTACGGTTTTCCGCACAATTCCAAAGAGGATGCTAAAGTCCCATGCGCATCAAGCTCATGCAAGCCTGAAAGACATGCGGGATACAGCTAGGATACCGTTGATTGCTATGTACAAGAACCACCGAAAGAAAAGATTTGCTGCATATTTTATTGCAACCGCTGTTTGATACACAGAAAGAGAAGCAAATGTTTACCGGAAGAATCTGGTACAAAACAAGAGAGTGTTCATACCCACACCCGTGATTCTCATGAAAGTTTCTAAAGAATCAAGAGTTGTTATCGAGAAGTTATTTTTATAAATGAAGTCTGGTATGACGAGAACAAATCGTTGTCGTATTCCAAGGGCAAGAGATCCCTATGAATCCAGATTTGAAATCTTTGCTACAGAACTAGCATGACCATACTATTGAACTTCTAATAATAAAAAAGATAATCTAACAATTTATGCTCCAATGTATTTACAGATTGATCATCAATTACTATCTGCTTATAACGGGCCGAAGATTACAAAGATTGTGATTTGTATAGTAATTATGTTTCTAACAGTCTGGATGATTGTACTAACAAAGAAAGTACGTACATTGAAGTTTAAAAACACTGCATTTTCAATTATTAAATGGATGAAAGAAGAAAAAAGTGTTGCGAAAGGCGGAGACCTAGCCTAATTGGTAAAGGGGGGAGATATTGTATGTTTTCCTGAAATTTAATTGGTCAATAAATATCCAAGAAACCAAAGGGGGGTTATGTCAGGTATATTACACAGAAAAGGCGAATTTAAAATGGATGCCTGTAGCCATTTTGTTTTAAAGACAGTTTTCTTTTTCAAAATATTCTCTAGATTTAGAAATGAACAAGATTTTTTTTACAAAGTTCATTCCTGGGTTAAGAAATCCCAGACATGAAGGAACCTAGAATGAATGTGAGATAATGCTAAGATGTGTCATAAGTAAATTTATTGGTCTATTCTAAGTTTTTAAAACAAAAGAGATTTTGTTTCTTTTGGGTATAGGAATAAGAGTTAAAGCATTCTGTAATATAGAATTATATTCACAAAATATATGTTTATAATCAAGGTATATTTTATTATAATTACAGTATGAAATATATACTCCAAAATATTGTAGAAAGTATATAATTGGTAAATAATAAAAATTACTAAAGAATAGATTCTGTGAGTTAACCAGGAAAGAATTTAGCTGATAAGGCTCTAAGCAACCAAAAGGGAGGAGAGCTATAAATCTCAAGACAGTCTAGTTAGAAGACAAGGTTCTTTGTTAAGCTACGTCTGACCTTGTGACCCTAGATAAAGACCGAGAAAAAGAAATTGGGGAATTAATTGGAATTAAATTAGAAGTGCAACACTGCCCTCTACAGGATAGTAAAAATAATGATTTATATTATCATTAATATTAACTGTGTGGCTATAATAAGCGGGAAAAAGTTTTTGGTAAGTCAGTCGGAGATTGCCAGCCATCGGGACGCATCGCAATGCACTCAGACATCCATTACATATGACACTCTGAGCAACCGAGCAGACTCACACCACGATGCACTCAGATCCCAAGACATGAGGCAATTAATATTCTCACCAAATCTCTAACTCACATGCATTGATTATCTAATATCGATAATTTTCACATATTCCAAAACAGAGCATCACATAGAAAATTCCAAGGCAGACTCATCAACATCCAAATTGGACAGGTAATGTATGAAATAAGGAATTAATGTAAAAATATATTTGTAGAGATTTTTGCAACGTAGACTGAGATTTCTCGGATAAGGTTAAGATCCAAATTCTAAGTATTTCTAATCTGCAGATGGAAATATGAAGAAGTGGATATAAGGATTTATTCCTCAAGAAATGTTGCAAGATTGATACCAATATATATATTGAATTTGGAAATTACTGTGATTAAAATTAATGAGCAAGGAATTATATAACTACAAAATAAAAAGCAAAAGATTAGAAGTTTAATTCTCGAGATTAGGGGAGGATTCACTAAATAAGTTTTTATTACTTATTATTAAATTAGCTCATCTTTTGTTGATCTATGTAGCAGAGAGATATATATATCTATAAGAGCTGGCTGGTTAAACATTGTTTGCTGGGAAATGCATGTTGTATTAAGCAGAAATGTTTATTAACTATTTGTGTATTAGTTACTAACTGAGAAAATAGATGATATTAATCATATATGCAGTTACTAACCGGAGATACATATATTGTGAAGCTAGTTTTTATATGCTGATGGAGTGTGGTTTATAAATTGTTGTTCATGATATGAGATTTGAAATTCTTTTGTATACGTAATAAATATATATATATTTTTATCCGATTATTGATTATTGTATTTTTTAAAGCAAAACACAGACAATTAAAAGAATTCAGGATAATTTCTAAGAGATATAAACGATTGATATTTGTGTCTCGTATAAGTTTCTTATGAAATAATAATCCCTGATATATTGGAGACAACTGCCGAGGTAGGTCCAGTAAGTCCAATATAGACATATTGGAGGCTTGGCTGATAAATCCAATATATACAAACGTGTTGTATTCACGTGCAGAGATTATATCCGACAGGTTATCCAAAGAGATCCGAATTGCTTCAGAAAGGTAACCGAACGCTGAAAATCAGCGTTCGGTTGTCTTTCCTGGCCATTCGGCTATCCAGAGAGCAGGCAATTCGCCAAATCCTGGCGAATTGCCTGCACATACGGTGCCTGTTCGGTGCCTGTTCGAGGGCAGTGAAATCCCCATAGAGAAGCAATGCTTCGGCTATTCAGAGAACACAAACCAGCAGTGAAAGGTTCCCCTAATGCCCTGCCATTCGGTGGTTTAATTCGGCAAGTTAATTCAGGAGAATCCCATAGGCTTCAATGTTAAAAATATTCCCGTTTTCATTCAATATCTAATAAACCATTCATTATAAAATTCTGCAGCAAAAAGTCTCTTTACTTATAGATTTTTTAGGATACTTTAAGCATTTTTCAGAATTTTTTTTTTTTAAAAACAGTCCGATTTTTTTTTTTTTTTTAGTTTACTTATTTTTTCTGTAACAGCCCTTTTTATTATCATTCCCTGGACCTCATATGCAAATTTCAGACATTTTCGCTCAGTAGTTTCTTTGCAAACAGCGTTTCATTTTCACAGAATCATACAAACGGTTTTGCTAATTTATTCACTGCCTCGTCTGCGTCTCAGCTGCTTCGGCTCTGTGTGATTCGGCTCCTGTTCGGCTGCTTCGCTGCGTGTGATCGGCTCCTGCTCGGGTTTTTCGAAAGGTTAATCCAGATGTTTTTGCGTGTTTTCGGCGTGCATTCGGTGGATTTTGCGGTTAGTTTTCGTCAGGTTTGCGGCAGCTTTTCCCTGCAATTCGGGGGCCCTGTGGTGTTTGCTGAATACACCGCAGGGTCACCGAAATGGGATCGGCAAAAGGAACCGAATTGAAGAGAACGAAAAGTCACCGAACGTGCAGTGACTTTTCGAATCTCTCTGGATAACCCTGTGTGTTTTCCTCATTTTCCA